>JAODUP010000042.1:307500-392500 GCA_025642065.1 Paralvinella palmiformis | reverse complement strand
ATGCCTCCCGCTCGTAGCTCTCAGTAACCCAATAGTACCCGAACTACCAACAGTCCCTCGTACGACGCACTCACATTTTAAAAAAAACGCCGTAAAAAACTCACCGACTCACGCGCCTTGATCAATGATTGATGGTGAGTCAAGTCTATACTCGGCGGCTGTATACGTTTTACATTCTGAGAGGACAATCTCGATCTACAGGTGTGTGCTGTATTTTAAGTACCTGCGCTGGTAATGCCCAATAAGGCACCCACCCAACTATCGCCACCACCTACGTCCCCATGGTGTCGAACAGTCTGGGGACAGCCCCCCTCTCATCGCGCTAGAATAGGTATTCAATGAGAAAAGTATTCGCTCCTGTATGCATTTCACTGAGTACCAAAAGTGGTTTGGGAGGCCTAACAAAACAGCTTCTGATATTGGCATAACTGTTTATCTTGGATTTATATATATATATATATATATATATATATAATACTGTAGTTTGCATTATATTTAATTAGTCTAATTACTAATTTAGAAATACCTCCCAGGTAAATCCGTTTCCAGCTAATGATATCGATAGGTGATTATTATACCTAATTATCAACATTCAGCATATCGGTTCCTTAATTAATGGTAAACTATCTATCAAAGGGCAGAAAAATTACCTTAATGGCCAGATCCTATATTAAACAACGGATTGATTTTGTTATTACGTGAACCGAAAAACATCATACAACCTGTATATGGATGGTTTTAAGTTGTTGTCGTAATTAACAAGTCAATAATGGCCGCATTCGGGTCAATATGTCACAGCGAGTATCGAACAGAATTTTGTTAATTATTGTCGCCGATTTTTACGACCAAAATACGCTTCCTCCGTCGAAATAGGCCATGAACGGTTTGTTATATAGATATAATGAAAGGAACCCGGACAAAATAGATTATAAAGCCAGCGTAAAATATCAACCGAAAGGTGGGAGCCCGAAACGAGACCTAATTCTACGTGTTGACGTCTGAACTTTTCGAGCATGCGCAGTAACATTTTGGAAGAAAAACCGATATCGTCTGGGTAAATATTAAAATTCACTGACCTTTGAAAAAGACAACTTGTTTATGTTGGTGATTGTACATCTAGTCAAGGCAATGTCATATATATATATATATAAAACAAAACAGTTTTCTGAAGCGATTGTTTAGGTGCTATCATTCAACTTAGACTAAAATTATAGATAAGATTAATTCTAGTCATTTTATAATTTAACCTCCTCAAACTGTGATTTTATAAAACACTAAAAACATTACAATACATGGATATTTTATTTGCGCGTACCCAGAAATTCAGATCCCGAACAACAACAACATTATGACGCCATCTAAGGAATCCTCGTCAATATCCGGCTCTGTCCGTTTTAACTCGGCGAGTCCGGTCTGGCGCAATTGTGTGCTGACGTCATCAAAACTTACTCGGTTATGCGCGTAACGTCACCATTCTCTGCGTGTCAACGCTGAGAATGTGCATATATTTCGCCGTGCAATTAATTGCCAACACGTGACTGGTTCAAAGTGATCCACGTAAACACAAACTTCTTACGACGTTTCTACCCCCCCCCCCCATTTTATCTATAATTTGTAAGATGTAAGAGATAAGATGACTAATGGTACAACAAAAAGTCATCAATATTATAATTATCTTTATCAAATGTTTTAATCAACAAATTTTACATCACTGTGCCGAATATGAACATTAAGTTTTATTGTATCTATTAAATATCATCCACAAACTTGTTTTTTGGTATCAAGAACTTGTATATTTATAATTTAGGTGTCGCGTCTGGGTTACTGGGTATCCAACAGTAGGGACGGTATCTCGCAGTGGACCATACCCGTGTCAGATAAAGACAGCCATTGTGCCTACGTCACAGCGACCAAGCATAGCTATTGGTTAACGTCTTAACCCTGGGAGCATGCGCATTAAATAGCAGGTTGAAATCAGTCCCCGTACGCAAACGATACTAACACAGTAAATACTGTTTATATTATGAAAAAGAAAAAAAGGGTACTACGTTTATATAGATAAATATCTAAGTGGGATATGAACATATCATCATCATCACCATCTTCATCATCATTATTAAAATAATACCAAATATTACTGAGTAAGTGTTCTAAACATTGTCATATACAATATGTTTTTCTGTAACTGCGATGTCAAGCCCCCTATCATACATTTATTGTATACATGTCATCAAGGGCGCCTCCGTGGCCTAGCTGGTAGCGTGGTTGGCCATAGATCTCTAGCACTTAGATTCAAACCCTGGTCGGAAGTCTCTCGTCCCATTTAGCTTACCGTGTGACCAAAGATGTCCGTAAGACAATAACATTTAAAGGGATAGTCCACCTTCATTTCAAATTTTCAGGGCTAATACAGCTATACTCACAAATATCATAAATAAGTCAAAATGTATAAACGATGGTCACCCACATATTAAATAATCCAGTTCAAAATGCTGATTAATCGACTTTTAATGGCCTGTGGGCGCCGCCATTTTGAATCTAGACAGAGAACGGAAGCTCTGAGGCCGGTACAATCCGTACGATAGCATGTAAACAAGTGTGAGCATAGAACCCTTCCAGAACATAATGCAATTATCTTGTTAAAATTACATCATGAATGACCTACAGCCATATCAGTTTCAGCTCAAGAGAAACTATAATCCGCGCTCATGTGACGTCAGAGCATTTCCGTTTTCTCCTTCCCGCCTTCGAATCTGGCTTCCGGTGCAGCCGTAATGGCGGCCCTCCAGTAATTTGGATTATTTCCCTATATCTACGATATCAGGTATATTTCGTGATTATTATTGTAGAATTTTTTGTTACTGTTCTAAGCATTACATATTTAAGAAAAAAAATTTACATTTAATCATCAACCGGTATTTGTTCAGAGAGTGTGGTGTTAATTTTTATATCTGTTTAAAACAGTGTATATATATATATATATATATATATATATTACGTGTGTGTGTGTGTGTGTGTGTGTGTGTGTGTGTGTGTGTGTGTGTGTGTGTGTATGCTAGTTCGTGTGTCCTTTGTTATACCTGTTCGCGTCGATTGTGTAGTAGCACGTAAAACTTGACAGTGACAAGATTAATCTGGGCGATTAATCTTCAAAGGGACACACCTGTCCGAATCATCACCAATAATTAATAGTTCACCGAAGGGAAACGCTGCAATCCACAGAGATAATGAACCCATCAAACATGCGGGATATCTATCAGAGTTGTCAAAACATTTCCCCAAGCTACAATATCCACATTTTGTATATTAAAATGAAGAAGAAAAAAGATGTACGTGTATTGTTATTGTTGATCTTTTTTTAATATAAATAATTATACTAGTTTATACGATATAAGTCTTGCCAAATAAGTACCTGTCAGGGGGTTGATTGATGGTTGTCTGACTGTATACGAGTCAATTATGCGCCTGTGGTGGTCGAGGTGGTGGCCGTCTAAATAGCGAGATGAACGTGTCTATGAACGACCACCAACAGACAGCTCTAGCTCGATGACTGTTTATAAACAATACGGGATAATTACTGAAAAATAAACAATTAAACCCATTATCGCTCATTATGATTTGTTGTGATATTCGATATGACTGATCGATATTACCTCGAATCGTTGACCCTTGGAATGCGGGGTCACCGCATACGTTTGCGGCATATATTGAGCTGCTCGCGGTTGTGTAGAATCGGGGGTGGGGGGGCGGGGTGCACAGGTGAGGGCGGTCTGTGACAGCGCCACTCCGAGCTATCAGTCACCTGGTTACATCTGTTCAGCTCATCAATCATAAGACGTGACAAACAAATCGAACTCGGCATTAATAACATTGCACTTCTTATCATATTAATTATTGTCACCGAGCCCCCCCCCCACGCCTATGCACTACCTGATGGTTTAACGTCTGTGTTTATCTGTTCTCAGGTGCAAATTGCTCGTCAGCAAATAAAATAGACCCTACCTATCCCCTGCTCATCCATCCCCTCCCCCCCACACACACACCCATTACATCACCCGTACTGCCTTAATGGGATAAAATCAGGACAAATCATTCCAATTAACTGACGGTTTCTGATGATGAATTTCCCGTGATGATGATGGCTGGCGAAGGTGACTGAGGGAGGGAGGTGGGGGTGGGGATTGAGTCTTTTCCTGGATACTATTTTAGCAATTAACGTTTCATTAAGTAGAATGCTGACTCGACAAAAATCCGGTCACAGAGTCAATTACGAGGGATGAAATTGTGAAGAATGGATGTCACCCATTATTGTCTGTTACGAGATAGATCGATAATCACTGAGCCGTGTCGTCTGTGTGTAGGTGTGTGCGCGCGCGTGTGTGTGTAGGTGTGTGTGTGGCCTGTTGCTAAATAAGAACAATCAAAACTTACTTGACGACAGCCTTTCTTTAGTGACCTCATATTTATTTGCTAATTATGTGAAATTATTACGATAATTGGATAGATATTTATTGTTGTTTTGCTGCGTTTCATAACAATATACCAGACTGAATTAAAATAGATTTTATTAATAAAAAGACAGCAGAAAAACAGGGGAAAATGAGCCTTTTACCGGAAACATATACAGAAGAGAATCTGGGGATTATTGGAGGGATGGAGGAAGGCTTCCAGAGGGGATGAGGGAAAGATAACGAGGGGGTTGAGGGATGTGGGAGAGATCTTTCTATTTGTGCCCCAACGCGAGCCATAAAACCAACCGAACAAAACTCACATATTAATTGACCGCGATAATTAATTATGCAAAATCGTTGCCAATTACGAAGCTTTGGCGCGATGCTCAAATTAGACAATGACTTAGGGATACTTCTCACGATATTTATAGAGTAAATGCCTCCCCACCAACAGTACTTTTCCCTCCCAATGGCATCTTCCCTTAACGTTTCATTCTCCCCCCCCCCCTTGGATCTTGGCGGCGTCTTTCTCCATTCCTGACAGACGGTGGATGTCTTTGATATTGTCAAGGTCATTAAAATCCACTCCATCAATTTATCTATGATACATCTGTAACAGAATGAAATTCGTACAAATCATCCTTAATCGATCCAAATTATCTCAATTCTGTTATCGGCAACATCCGGGCACCGGATTGCTAATGTATCCCGGATGGATCCGGACACAGTTCGCATCTGTGTGTCGGTCACGTGACCTGTACATCGGCTCTAAGCGGGCGGCTTCCGGTCGTCGGTCGGGACCACTTTGCAGATTCTCGTATCCAATATCGTACTGCAATGTATCCGCTCTCGTATTATCGCTCACCATCGGCTCGTGTGCCGCGAGGTGGTGTAGTTCTCGTCGTGTCGCGGACGGGAACGAGACATGTGTCGTTCGTTGCCAGGCAACTCCCGCCATGACGCTTTCACCGGTCTAAGCGAGCGGAAGGACCCATACCTAGCGGCGATCCGGATTAAACCCCCGCTGATTTCCGGTGCCGATCTGAGAGAGCGGATTGCTAGGCGTGACTTCATCTGTCAAGATCCAGAACGCTGCCTCGGTAACTAGATCCTGAAATTAGGACTTCTCATCACTGTATACGGGATTATATTTGTCTAAATCTCCGAAACACGGATCCTTGGAACAAACCTACGTGCTTGTGTGCATAACTCAATGCATAACTCAATGCACATACCCCTATTATACAGGTATCAGTGTTATGATGTTACCTTCATGTTATGACGTAACCTTAATATTATGATGTCACGTCTATGCAATAATAAGGATTCGCTCCAGAACGACTCAGGGATCAGTTGAGGTTTTCCGGTGAGTTAGGGCTAATCCGTGTCTTCGGTTCACTGGTCATAGTTGCCTCACAACAGACCTACATGACATCGTGTGTGAAATCCAGAACTTGTCTCGGTGTATCCTGAATGAATTGGAGGGCGACGCCTTCAGGATTATATAGCTTTTTCCCGTGGATTACTCAAACACTGGAGTAATCACGGAACAGTCCAGATTTTATGGCGCTATCCGTGCAACAATCACATAACGGCCTGAGTCACGCGCCCATCCTGGATCACCGACCTTGACCCTTAATCGCTATACAAATAGTAAATTTGGGTTTTACATAGTAATATAGAATGACAGGCCAAGTTCTCCCTCGACCCCCGGGGATGTCCACATATCCGCATGTTTCTCCATTCATTGTTATTATTCACCCGGATCGGGACCCATCTCCTGATCTAGGTGCCCGCCTATCTACTACTTTACGATACTCATCTTACAAGCATCCAAAACGATCTCCCTATCCAGAACAACCAGGATATCCTGATTGTTCAGCTCACAAAAATAACAAATTAGATCCCGTATTGCGCGTAAAAAGTGATGGTTACTCTGGAGCATAGACAGGGAAAGTGAATTAGTATCAATGATTAAAGTAATATCTGACATTGTTGGCATGATGGCATCATGACATTGTTGGCATGATGGCATCATGACATTGTTGGTATGATGGCAGGATGACATTGTTTGTATGATGGCAGCATGACATTGTTGGTATGATGGCAGCAATAATCTTGTTTATTGATGTTTCTCTGTGTGCGTATGTATGTGTGTTCTATCTATCTATCTATCTACCTATCTCATAATCTACAGTAATACATTTTCTATCTAACCATTCACCCATCTAAATTTCGACCAAATCCAAACACCATCCCATTAACAATCCCATCCCATTCATAATAATCATTGTTTACTATCCCGTCTCCAGACCAAGATCCCGTAATATCTGCTCGCTATGTATGCCACCTAGTGGCGTGACGATGTAGTCCATAAGTTTCTACGACACCGCCTTACGTAAGTGAATTATCGCTAATGATCCGCCTAACTTATTGTAACATAAATATTCCGTTGTCTACTACAGATTGGCCGACCAGGATCTGTTCCGGATCAGCGCGCCCTATCGGCATTAGTCGCATCGGAAGCTCGCGATGGAGACGTGTTCCCCCCAGCTGCGCACGCGCCTGCCCATTACGCAACGGCCGAGAACGGAAGGCGTGCCTTGACGTGGGCGATAATCGGTGAATTGTTTACGCACCGCTTACGGGGATAACCCACTCACCTTGTTCCGGATATAGCGTCACTCGTTACGTACGTCGAGCTACGCGGCCAACGTGCTCGTACGATTACAACGGCCCGACGTCGGTTAGGTCCTCGCGCGTACGTACGCGCCGGTGGTGGCTCGGTGAAATGGCGCCCTCTAGTGGCGGCGCCGGGGTAGTAAATCAGGTCGGGATTTATTCTCCGGATCGTCGTACTCTGGCCGCCCGGTAGACGTCTCTAGTAGTTTTCTCCACCACCCGGCTCTTTATACCGACCGGCCGCCGTGTGGCCGCTTGGCTGGCTCCTCGCGAGGCCTCGCGTCCGCGCTCCCTCTCCCGACCGCAATCAGCCCGGGCAGGAGGCTGGCCAGATGATGATGTTGATGGTGTTGGTGATACCTGCCGAGACGGCGATGAAAGCGAGCATCGGAAGCGAATTCCTGGTTGTCGCGGTATGCGCGCCGAGCGGATAGAGCGCGTCCGGTCCCGATCGCGACACTGTGCCCCGCCGGGCTCGGATCTCGTCGATATGCCAATGGAAGGACCGCGGCTGGCGGTGCCGTTCGCCGACGCTAATGCCGCCTCGTCGACGGAGTTCGGATGCTGTATCCCGAATGCTGGCAGATTTAGCACAATTGCCGAGCCTTTGTGTCTACGTCTGTGTGTCTGTGTGTTAGAGAGAGAGTGGGAGAGCTTCGTCTGTTGGTGTGGTGGAGTGGAGAAACAAGGGGCCGCGAGGTACCCAAACGTCTGTCAGTTCCGAGATCTGAACGAGAGTGCCGCGGCTGGAGTAATGTTTACATAGAAATACCGAGCATTATGGGACGACACAATCTGTGGCCTGCAAGGCTTCTAGGCTCGCACATACACACACACACACACACACACACGAGTGTGAGAGAGAGAGAGACAGAGAGTGAGGTCCCTACATACACGCCCAGACTGCCGACACGCCTGCCGAGGCTGGGCCCGAACCGCGTGTGGTCGGCCTTACGGAGACTAGAGGCACCGAACCCGGGCTTTCCTCCGGTGCTCCGTATGTCCGTCTCCGCGCAGACAAGATGTTGTGGCTCTCGGGTCGATGCCGATCGGTTGGCTACGATTGATGAGTTCTCGATCAGATCATTCGACAGATTATTGATCGGTGTACGGCACCAGTCGGCTTTCTACCTGGTTGCCACTGATGTATGACTGGCGCTGATTGACACCTGTCAGGTAAGAATATATTGTTTTTGAACTGGCTTTTATGAATGCGTTTCTATTTAGGTAATTATATGTTTTTAATCTATCAATTTCATATAGACTAATATATATATATATATATATATGTGTGTGTGTGCGTGTGTGTGTGTGTGTGTGTGTTATACTGGTATGAATTTCCGTCATAGGTTATAATATAGGTGGTAATGTATTATATATCTCTCCTGGTATATCTAAACAAAGCATGTGCGCAGACCCACATAATCGTTGCGCGTACTCGCACGTGCCCTCACAGACGATCTCTCATAAATAATGAACGCTCCAGTCCGGGATCGGAGCTTTAGTCGAGATAAATCATCAGACGACACCTTAATGTCTATTTCTCAGTGTCTTCTTCACGCCAACATAAAGCAGCCGTCTTCGAAACCACGACCCCCCCCCCAAAGAAAAATCCTCAATTTCGACATGCAATCGCCGCCATTATACTCAACGACGGCAGACGATCGCGAGAGCCGGAGCGCGCACGCGCGTCTCTGACCGTTCTAGCGCGTCTTCGTCGATCGTCTGCCTTTTGGCGCGCTTCGGACGTCTGATGTGGGCCCCGTAATTGAATCGAAATGGCGCCTGACGATCGGAAGGATTCGTTCGATTTTCGGCTGGAAAAAACCGCTCGATCGTCTGCGATATTTAAGTGTTCGGGTGAAGAATGGCCTGCGTTACGGGCGAAACAAACGAGCTGGGAGAGAAGTGGCCATTAATCGAGTGTGAATGGGCTCTGGTTGGCGGGCGGGCGGCGGGAAAATGGCGTGCGGCGAGAACAAAAATGGCGCCCGGTAATTAATACGAGCTGCTTAAGTGACTGCGCAACTTCATCGATTATCGCTCAGGTGCTAAGAACCCGTTAGAACCATTAAGGCCATCACCGTAAACAATAACCAAATCATCTATCTGTCTGTCTCTGTCTATCCGTTCGTCTGTCTGTCTGTCTGTCTGGCCGTCCGTCCGTCCGTCCGTCCGTCTGATGATGACGTGAGAGGGATGAATGCGCTTTATAAAAAGGTTGCCATAATAGTTACCCGTAAGTGTATGTTTAGTGCCATTTTATGGCGAGACGTTCATGTTTTATGGATCACTAAAGAGCATTTGATGGTTGTCTCGTGACCTGTTAGTGTTCTCAGTTACCATTCGTTAACGGCTAAACGAAATGTTTATATTTATGTTCCCTTTAATGGTAATTATACTTAAACAGGCCTCATTTAACCCTCATCACCTCTAGATAGCTGGCTGTTCCTAGAAATATCAACAGCCAATTAAAATAGACAAACAAATCACGCACGCACACACACACACACGCACACACACACACACACACACACACTTGAGTCAATAGATAGATAGATTGATTGAGAGATATATTAATGTTGATTATCAAATAAAAGATAGATAGATAGATATTAATTTAGATTATATAATTTATAGGAAATATATCACTGCAGTTTATTAAATAGATAGATACATCGACGTGTCCTTTTTTTAGATAGATGGGACAGCTGTGGACACGCAGACGAATACTACACTTTTTTGTAGCCACGTGATCTTCAGAAATATGAATGAATTTATAATGAATGGGCCGAGAGTTTTTTTGTGTATTTTTTTTTGCTCTCTGGGGCCAAATTACTATAAAGAAAGCCATTCTAGCCGCAAAATGAAGAGCAATTTACATCAAACAGACGAAGGAAAATTTAAAACACGCACACACACATACAATAAAATATAAAAAAATCACTCGGAGAAATGGGAAGGAAACGAAATTGAAAATATATTTCCTTTTTGTTTTTGTGGCACAATGTATCAAATAAGTCATTGAACGTTTTATCACGTTTGATGGCTTACCGTGCTGTCTCAATAGAGGGGTAGCGGCGGGGGGTGTGAGTTTTATCATATGTTTTTGGTTATTCAGCCTCGAAGCCAGATGGCTTGATACGTGTTCGAGGCCGGAGTCGCCGAAAATAAATAGATGTACAATTCGGTGCTGAAAAGTCGGACATTTCGACGGCTTGGCGTGAGGCCTCGCGCGCCTATTGTCACCCCCCCCCCCCCTGCTCCGTATGTCATCTGCTGGGATAAATCGTGCGGAATATTGACCTATCAGCGAGAGGAAATTATTTCCCTTCATTTAGTAATTTTCGTTCTGGTCTCGTTTTGGACAGAGCGCGTTTACTGACTAATGATGACGTGTTCGTACACGTGACTCGATCACGCGGTCAACGGGAGAAGGCGCCACTCGCTGGGTGATGTATGGAAAATACAGACGTTATCTGCCGCTTAAGGGGCTCCTGTTTTGCGGCATTATATATTTCATTGTCGCCAAATATTCTGTTATTTCGCTCACTGACAGAGATAAATTGTTGGTAATCTCGGGGTGAGGGGCTACTGGTAAGCCCTGGGCGTGTCCTGAGCTCTCTGGGCCCAAGTGGGCACGAGTTGAGCCCGGTTTCTATATGAGGGTGGTTTAGTGGTGTTGAGGTTGGTCGGTGTTTAGATAAGAGAGGGTTATCTATCTGAAAAGACAGGACAAGGTCGAAGATTAGAGGTTATGACCTCAGATAAGGTATGCCCGGGCTGCGATTGTAACAATCGTAGTGACCTTGGAACTATCAGCTTTGACTGATAGACAGTTTACAATTGGATAGGTAGGATTCTATGAATTCGACTGGGAGGCGAGGGGTGGTACAGACTCGCCGATGTGGACGCTGATGTGGAAGAACACACACACACACACACACACACAGGCATAAATAGGCGCAAGGGGGTGGGAAATTTGCCCAACTCATTGACATTGCCGCACCAAAGTTATCATTCAGCTCACGTGTCAAACAATGAGGCAGGGCTGTGTCAAAGGTCTATGATGTGGCAACGTGTTCATTTGTTAAGTTCACAAAAATTGCTGCGCATATTTATATAGAAATGTGTATGTATGTGTGTGCGCGCGCGCGCGTAATTATGCCATATCACAATTATAATATCTTCGAATTAGATAGCAATTATCTCGTCACCTTGTATCACGTCACAGAGCTCAGTCCATCCACCGACTGTTCTACCTATCTGCGGTAGTAAACAAAACTTTCTCAACACCTCATTGAAGCATCCAAAACTCGCCCGATTTCCCTCCTACCTGAAAATCAACCACAAGTTTTAGCCGCTCTTCATCCTTCGCTCCAACAAACGGTTACAAAACCCCGGCCATCGCCGAAACGAGAAACCTGCTCCGAACGACAGAAATACGAACACGGTCATGAATCGGCCATGTTGGATTTTCTAAAACCGCGGCGAAAACAGGTGTAATAAATATTCCGAGACAGGTGAGATATTGTTCATGTGTGAAATGGCTCTGGGTGGTTTTTAGGTTGACTATAATGGCGATTATTTTAACTATAATTTTGCCGACTATTCTCGACAACTATCTCTCGACACAATCTCTCCTCGCGACGGTTATAAAAGCGGTTCTTCGTCAAAACAACATTCGTCGGTCTATTTAAGTTTCAACTCAGATTGCGTACTCGCGCCCCGGGCCATAACAACCCCGCGTCCCTCACCCATCACAGAAATGGACCCTTCCGGGCTACCCCGGATGACGGGTGTCCGCTCTATATAACAGATTAATAACCGGCAGTGAGAGGGGTGGGGGGAGTTTAAAATTAGCACCAGCCGAAAACTCCGCGGAAATATGCAACAAAAACATTGTGCTATTTTTTCCCAGTTTTTTGGTCTAAGTTGATGTTCTCAATCCTTCAGGAAAAACTTTATTTCGTTCATAATTTTAGTGATATCAATTTCAGTTGCCTTCTACTCTGACCCTGTCTGTCTCTCTCTCTCTCTCTATATATATATATATATTGTATATATATATTATATATATATATATATATATATACAACCGGACGAGTTTATTTATTATTTTACGTCAGACCGGGGGGTGGAGGCGGATAGAGTAGTATCTCCCTGAATACATGCGGGTGAATAGACGTTGATGCGTTGACCAAATACGGTTTTATCGTTTGTTGATGGTGAGATAAAACCGATGGTTTGACACGTTTTTTTTCCAGCCATTTAGACCTCACACCTGACAAACTTCATTAATTCCAGGTGCACGCGGGTCTGGCAAAGCCAACCAGAGGAGTACATTTTGCGGCACTGGCTGTTAATTCCTCTGGCAACGTTTTCCAGCTCATTTGGATTTTTGAACGAACATTCTTTTACATGTTATGTCTTTTCTTCCATTATCGCCACAGCGACGTCAAGCAGACGCTAGCCAATCAGAAAGGAGCTAGAAAATGAGGTGAAAGGTGAAAGTCGCTGAACCGAAACAAGTGCTTCGAGAAGGACGAAAGAAAACATGGCCGACCCCGGAAACGTCAACTCGTCACCTGAATACATTAAAATGAAGGATTGTATGACATTCTCGGGATTGAATTCCGATTCCTGATGTTGGTTGGATGAGGCCAAGATACAGTCAGCTGGAATGGAATGAGGAAAACTACGGTAAAATGAGGAAGATTAGTCATCATTTATAGTGTATTAAAATTTATTTCTGAGTGAGTGAGTGAGTCGGTGGGTGGGTGGGTGAGTAGGTAGGTGGGTGGGTTGCTCTCCCTTTCTATGAAACTGTTTGAATATTTTCCTCTGTTCAACCGTTTGTTTGTTTGTTTGTTTACGAGTCAGTATTGTTGATATTTCGTCTCATATACATCAATTTATCTCTCTTAACTAATTTTCTACATTTCATTAATAAATTTTAGTATCTTTACACCTTTGTCCTTTTTACCTTGTTTCAAAGATTGATTATATTTTCGGCATTATACTGATGGGTGGGGGGTGGTGGTGTTTCTGAGGCTTTGCTATGTCTATTATTATTATCTAAATGATGGATAATCGTTGTGTGAAAACTATCATTGTTTATAAACAAACATACCTTTCTGAAGCTTACCAATCTACTTGACATAGTCAAGTAAAAAATTAATTAATTATTGACAAATGTACTGTCTGTACAATTGTTCACTCACTCACTCACTCACTCACTCACTCACTTCCTCAATCAAACAATCAATCAATTACTAATCTGTTCAATTAATCCCACATAAGAACGCACACATACACCGGTACACTCTTATATATTTCATTTTGAATTCTAAATAGGTTATTCCTTTACTAAAGTTGTTTGTTTACAGTTTAGCTTTATGTAACATTTTGATTAATATTTATGTGTTGTGACAGTTTACTAATTCTTCAAATTAACGTCACAATCAGCTGTAAAATGGATTACAAATAACCAATATCACCTTGTTTATAATTCGACCCATTTTTCTTCTTTCACCAGTGCACCCAAAACCAGCCATGACGGCAACGCAGGTCACGTGGTATGAAATACTTCATCGCCATTGGCGCCTGTGACCAGCGACGTCGGCGGAGGTCTGCGCATGCGCCGCGATATCTGTTTAGTATTCGGCGGCTAAAAAGGGGTTTATCGGTTGAAGTCGATCCGGTATCGACCAAAACGCGAGGTGTACACAGGACATAATTAATTATCGAGTCAGATGAATGCATAATCGATAAAAATAAAGATCGCTTTTACATAATTTCGTTCAATCCAAAGTTCAAAGCCGAAATGTGATAACTTATAAATAGTCGAAAGTATCGAGCGGAAAAAACCCCACCCCGCTTTCATCACATTAAAGATGATGATGCAGATCTATTGTTGTTTTTGGCTTTTGGCACGTTTTCTATAGCACCTGTTTTTAGATTAGTATAATTACTGCTAATTAATATTGTGATATATGTATGTGCTATTTTCTACCTTCTGATTGGAGGGTGTCGGAGAAGCAATATGTTATAACTATCAGAAATAAGATCTACACATATCAGATATCGCTTATCTATTATAAACAATGGTGAAGTTTTTGAATATGACAAGGTGTCCTTGTTAAGTTTTACTGTATTAACTCTGTACACAATCTGATAAAATAGGTAATTAAAAAGATAATGATTTCATATATGTTGCGTGTGTGTGTGTGTGTGTGTGTGTGTGGGTACATATAAATAGCAACATTATTCACGTCAACATAGTACAAAACTGCAGTAATTTGATCCGGATTGAGTTCTCTTTGAACCCACTGAGAGCGTACAGACACCGACATTAGCGCCCAAAAGGTAGCCTTTGGACCAAGTTGACCACCTACTTCACGCAGTACATGGCGATTACTTGTCACTCAACGTCTGGTCATACTTGATTGGCACATGATTACATATTCAAACTCCGCCCACTTCAGCAAAACGTTTCCCCCCCAAACATCCGGTGCCAAAGGTCGTAATGGCGGCGCCCGGGGGTGAATAGGTCAAGCTGAGAGGGGGGTCTCGGAAGATCAGAGGTCACATTGGGCACGCGCCCTCTTTCAGTGGTCGTCAACTTCTCCAGATTGCTGAAGTTCCTCCCCGTCGGGATGAGGCGACATATTTTCATTCATATCGAAGGTCACCTTGAATCAGCTCGGCGTTTTGAACCAGCACCCCCCCCCACCCCCTCCGAAAGCAAACGCTCCCACGGAAACCCCTCTCGACACCCTGAACGCGTACCCCATGCTGGGGCGGATCCGTGTCGACCATATTGTCCAGTCTGAGTACGTGTCACCGGCAGATCGTAACCACCATTGACAACTTACTGGACGTGTCAAACAAAGTGACACATGACCACTAGGTGGCATAATGATAGCTTGTCTCGGCTCGAGCCAAGATACGCGATATCGTTGATAAATCGGTGGGCAAAAGATCCGATGGCCGCGTCTAGTGGTCGCACCTGGCGCGGCTATGGTGCGGCCTAATTGGCTGTGATATAAATAACCGGACGGTGAAATAGACATTTATTTCACAAATTTCAAGGCAGTGACAAAAGACCATTCCGAACAAAAACCCGAAATTAAATATCAACCGAATTCGGCCATTCGGCGTGTTCCGGCCGAAACCGGGCACGCTCAGGTGGCGCCATATATCACGCCCTATAGGCGGTGTGTGGCTCGACACCATTATCAAGAATCCGAGTTCGCGTCTGGTCGCCGCTGTTAGAAAATACGCCGCAACGAGACTGCTGGCGCCACGCTCCAGCCAGCGATGAATGGACGTTTCGCAGCAACAACAAAACAGTCATCATTGTACGAAGAAACGTGGCTTTCTTATACCACCATAGCGTTTGAGGAAGTGGCAGGGCGTCGAAATCAACATGCCAGAATGGACTACGACTTTAATATAGAATTGATAGGAGCGATTCCATAATTACGCATCGGGTTAAAGGGATATTCAACCAAACCACCCCCCCCCCCATCCCATCCTATGATAAATGAGCACAATATCACATCGCCTAATAAATACATTCGAAATGAGCAAGTTTTATTTTTTTAAACACCGTCTCATGATTTGTTTATATAATTCTTCTTTTATTCCGGCCGAATTTTTACTCTTCGCCGCCCAAAAACCGTTCCTTTCGCGCCAGTAACGTCCTCTCGTAAGCCGATGTCAGACGGTCAGATATTATCGCAGCCGGCGCATTTTTGGCCGGCAATTTCGAAATTAATATCTTATCAAAGCTGTCAATCAACAATCCGAGGTTATCTGTTACTGTGGCGAGCGTTATCGGCCGAGATCTGCGCACATCCACCCGAGAACAATGCCCCAATCTGTAATAGGTGCCCTCGCTCGCCGTGTACCGGGTCTAATTCGAAAAGCGCCGGTTTACGAGTTCGGAGCCAGTTGATACCGGTGATCGGGTGTCGTGTTCGGCCATTGTACGGTGACGGAGAAACGACGTCTCCGACATTTGGCTTTTATCTTGACAGGTGATCGTCCCATGGTAATGGCCGCCTGTGTGACGTCAGGCTGCGCACGTGTTCCCATTGGGTAAATTATCTGGTGCCAGGTAAAATGTGTTCTGACCGCCTTAATGGGATGTGTCGGTGGTCCGTCCGTCTGTCTCTCTCTTTGTGTGTGTGTGTGTGTTGCAGTATAACTGAAGGTGATTCTTTGAACATTTTCACCCTATTTTCAAGTACACCTTTCCTTATTTGAAACTGTAGATATGAAAAATTCAGGCCATTAGTCATGTTAAATTTACCTTATTATCAAACACCATCTACATTATAATACATAATTTAGATGCTATATATAGTAGCCTCATGAATATTCGGTGGTAGCTACTGTCCGTTTTCATTCGACAATTTTCGACATTTTTAAGGGGGTACAAGTCCGTACGCTTACGCCTTCAGCGTGTGTATGTCCTGGTACAGCCATAGATGAGTCTACACTGTGAGACTCGGTGTGTGTGTGTGTGTGAGACGTCAACATTCTCACTCCACCTACACTGAGCATGCGTGCACCTTGTGTTGATTAATTGGCGAAACATATGGCGGATAACGCAAACTGATCCGTGTAAATAGAAATCAATTAAGATCTTTCTCCAGACAGACACTCAATTTCTACAGGACGTAAATGAATCTGTCACTCATCACGACAGTAAGAGTCACGGATATAAGAATCATCAAAAAAAGCTATCAGACACCTTCTGGCTGCACATTCACACAATTTATATTACGTTTGACTGGTATTCACACACACACAATTTTAAGGCACTTATTATCAGTGAATACGTCTGATTTATACATAGATTTACGCATGTAAACATTTGTTGAGATGTAGTGCCATCATATATATATATATATATATTGTAAAACGTGTGTGTGTGTGTGTGTGTTAACACGCTAAAACTATTAGCTATATTACGTCACACAAACCTGATCCCATAACGTCAACAAAAACAACTAGCTAGTGAAGTCTCCATCAACTATAAACAACGCTCCTATAACACCGCGTGTTATTATTACAACCAATATGTGACAATAAACACCACTTATTATTAATGGTTGGCACTGATCATTGCCGCGACTGTTGTCGTTATTAGGTTACACGCAGTTAGTTCGTGCACTCTCGATAGATGGCGCGCAATCGCGCAGTAATATTTCATATTCATGAGCTCTAATATAAACAACAACAAGAGCACGTGTTGTACTCAGGTTACACGTAAAACTGGTTCAGTCTATCTCGGCGTGACACCTGTGGTGCCCTCTGTTGTTCATTTTCAACACAATAGCGAGTTTATTTAGGTATTTGAGTTAGTGAGTCAGTGAGTGCCTTCTTTACACCATGGATCTATGGACAACAGGCTACTAAAAAACACAGATAACAATAGGATTCGAATGCTCGCTCGAAACAGTGCGCGCTATTAAATGTGCTACAGTAAGCTTGGTGGTTGTTGATATGTTTACGTGTGTGTGCGTGGGGGGGGGTGTATATTAGCGGCACTGGGACAAATAATTCCGAACATTGAATTCAACTTCTACACGATTCGTCAGGGGTATTTATTCATACAGGCGATTTTTCATGCTGACTTACCAGGGTGTGCGTGTGTGTCTGTTTGTCGTAAGTCGTGTAATGATACAATTCATCAGTTAATCAACTCTCAGCTTGAGATACAATTCGCAAATAAAACGAAAATCAACTCAGTTCATATACACAAACAACCAACTCTGTTCATATAAACAAACAACCAATTCAGTTCATATACACAAACAACCAATTCAGTCCATACAGCCAACTGAATCCATATACACAAAAAAACTTACTCAATACAACCAACACAATTCATATATATAAACAACCAACTCAGTCTGTATACACAAACAACCAACTCTGTTCATATAAACAAACAACCAATTCAGTCCATATACACAAACAACCAATTCAGTCCATACAGCCAACTGAATCCATATACACAAAAAAACTTACTCAATACAACCAACACAATTCATATATATAAACAACCAACTCAGTCTGTATACACAAACAACCAACTCACTCAATACTACCAACTCAGTCCATATGTATAAACAACCAACTCTGTATATATTCACAAACAATCAGCTCACTCCATAAAACCATCCCTGTCCATAAACACAACCAACCAACCAACACATTTATATTCACAAACAAACAACTCACCCAATACAATCAACACAATCCATATATGTAAATAACCAACTCAGTCCATAATATGGACTCGGAATACCTACTCATGATAAAAAATATTAGGCAGAAAAAGAGTCGGAAAAAAGGTAATTGGAATTGATAAATTTGATTTGGAATTGATGAAATGGAATTGACCCCTGTCTGGTCCATATACAAAAATCAACCAACTCAGTATATATTCACAGAGAAACAACTCAGTCGGTACATACATTCTCCCCAACAACAGACTATGAAAAAGATGGCCAATTCAGTCCATACAACCAACTCAGTCCATATACACAAATAACTCAATACAACCAACACAGTCCATATATATATATATATATATATATATATATATATATATATATAATAACCAACTCAGTCCATATACACAAACATACAACCAACTCAGTATATATTGAATACAATCAACATAATTCATATATATCAATAACCGCCTCAGTCAATATACACAAACAACCAACTCAGTATATATTCACAAACAACCAACTCACTCCATTCAACCAATTCACTTCATACAACCGCCTCAGCCCATACACACAAACAACCAAGTCGATCCATAGAATCCACCATACATACCTCCTACTACAGACTCTGAAAAGGGTGGCATTTTGATCCAGGATTAGAACAAAATTATCTTTCCGCTCGAGCGCACGGCCTCGTCAAAACCACAACCGGAAATGCGGACGTCATCCGTTTTCCGGATCCAAGTCACCAATCATAATGACGTAGCAGTGACGTGACAGGTATTAATGGCTAGATGTCGCCACCAGTATTGTGTGCACAGATATTCGACATAATATCTCCGAAGTGTAATTCAATCGCGAAGAGGTCTAGAATTATAAAGATAATGTGCAGCTGGGACAGGCGCCGATGTGCAGGCGGAGGGGAGGCTTTATTGACACGACATCGATTTGCGCGGCCGGTGTGAGGAGGGAGAGCCCCTTTTTGGAGTCGGTGGTCGAAGTATAATGGCTTCGTGATACGAAATACAAACATCCCCCAGACGTCAATTGAAATACGATGGAGATGTCGCAGCTAAGTTGGTAGTGGCGGGTGGTGAACATGTATTTTATGGTTCCGGGTTCGAATCCCCATACCAGCCGGTAAAGTTTGGGCGACAACTTTCAGCATGTTTACTTTAAGAAACATAGCTCCCTGGGATATATGAAAATTAAGGAATACCAACAGAATCAAGTGAGAAATAAACTTATTAAATCCCGAAAGATCAAGATGGCGGATGGTTTTTAATAAATAAATAAACAATAATTAAAATAAATGCAATAAAAACGAAATATACTCTTCATCTGTTTTACGACATCCATTCCAACAATAAGTGGCACAATGACATTGTGTAGTTAGTAACTAAAATACAGGGGTTCGAATCCCAGTGTTAGTTGTCTCAGTCGGCTGTTTCATCGATTAATAGCATCCTTCAGTCTCATTATCTCAGTACATTTACTAAACACAACATTATGATTAATTATTTAGTAGTAACTGATGAAATTACACACAAACACACACACACACACATATATATATATATATATATATATATATATATATATATATATATAAGTATATTTACTTTCTGTAAGATAAATTTGACATTAAATTGCAAGCAAATTTCAAAATCGTCAGGAATCCTTTAAATCGATCAATTAAGCGAAATAAAACAAATACTTAATTGCCGTAGAAAAAAAATTGTCGGATTGGTGAAGTAGTCGCTATATCCAGTTCACCATATACATAGATTCGACTGTACGTCCAAGATTCCCCCCCCCCCGCAACCCTCCCTCCCGGAATATCGACGTAGCTGTCAAAGATATGACAACAGGTAGGTAATTTATGGTAACCGGAAATGACCATAATTTTCGCCATCAATTGACGTCATTATGAAAACGATTATATTTATTCTTCAAACCCGACCATTGTCAGTAGCGATTGTTCCCTCAATGGATACGGATGGAATGCGATTCAGCGGCGACCATTAGACTATATACACGCCCATTATCGCCCACTTCGCGAGGCTTCGTCGACCGCTTCCCCACCCGCCATCAGCCACCAACAACAGAAGGCAGAAATCTTTGTCTTGGATGATGACGAAAACAATACAAAACAACAAAATCCACCCCCCTCCCTCTCCCCAACACGGCAAATAACCTGGACGGTATCTGGCGGCGGGTAAAACCGGGCAAAACTGGAAGAAAAAAAACCGTATTAATAATAATAAGACGAGGAATAACACGGAGTGGAACACTAAAAATGGCGGAACGGACCAGAACTGGGCGATTCATCGATCACGTGATAACAATGGGTCAGAGAGCGACGCCATTGTCGCTAAAGACAATGACGTCGACGACCGGTATCCAGGGTGTGGCTTCTAGACGGAAGTTCCGCCATTAGTCACGTGGCTTTGTCACGGCCGACTTTGTTTTCGAGCCCGGGCTCGGCTCTGTGTTGGCGAAGTGTGTTGGTCGCTGTGTTTTTTTTTTCTTTCTTGAGGTTTCTGTGTG
The DNA here is from genome assembly GCA_025642065.1 of Paralvinella palmiformis. Lineage (NCBI taxonomy): Eukaryota > Metazoa > Annelida > Polychaeta > Terebellida > Alvinellidae > Paralvinella > Paralvinella palmiformis. Next base: position 371,562 of record JAODUP010000042.1, on the reverse strand, counting down.
TTTTCCGTCGTGTTTTTGTCGGGTGGAGTCGCTGCTTTCCTTCTTCGGATATACGCCCCAGCCTGGAGCCTGATGAATGATCACTTGGGATGTGACGCATCCGTCACGTGACTGTCACGACCACATTCGTCATACAGGTGTCGGTTTATTGTTGCGTGGACCGTGACAAAAGGTGATTACGATCGATTAGAACAGAATAGATGGGAACATAATATAATAGAACAGAGGGGAACATATTATAACAAAAGGGAAGGGAACAGAAAAGAATAGAAAAACAGAAAAACAAGCACAGTAGAAGACAAAAATTAAATATGACAGTAAATAAGGACCCTTTTTCTCAGCTAATTGATGTTAATTAATTTTAAGAGAGGGTGTGTTTGAGAGAGAGGGGTGTTTGAGAGAGAGGGGTGTTTGAGAGAGAGGGGTGTTTGAGAGAGAGGGGGGTGTGAGTACGCGAGAGGGCCAGGGGTTTAGGAATAGAGAGAGAGAGAGAGAGAGGGAGAGGTTAGAACAAATGACCATAATCTTTATAAACAATTTTAGTAGGTCATTATATTAATTAGCGTCTATGTTTATGTAAACAGGTCAAAACGTCACACAGTTTTATCTTATACAACGTCATCAACCAGAGAATCCGAGAACGTGTAATATCAACTTCTATCCCAGCCAGGAGGCAAACGCACACGATAGATACAGATTAGATTGGGTTAGAGAATCCTGATAGATCGCTTCAGTTTCAATCAAGTAAGAAATACAATCTGCCTGTATATAAACAAGATACAAGATGGCGGTATATCGCTATCAGCAAGTACACCCGTTAGCGGCTGTATGTTGAACATCGCTTACAAGGTGACAATAGCATCGTTTAGCGTAAACAGTGATATACTCTCTACGTTTCTCTATGTTTAACATGTCGGATTGGGAGGATGTCGGTTGATCGAGGCTCGTCGTGTCCAAGTTTCACTGTAGCGTGGGGGGACTCTCCTAACGCGCGCACGTGAGACCGATCTAGTGACGAGAAAGTGAATAACGAACTATTGGTGCGTGGTTCGTGCTCACTCGGCGATCATTATCGGCAACATAACTTCCGGTTCAGGCGCCGGTAACGCTGTTACGTTGCGCAACAGTGATTAATAACACCCTCTGGTGACGATCTAAAGAGAGAGAGAGAGAGAACCCATTTTCGGTTTTCCGACTTCAAATTTCTATTTATTGTTTGTCCCGTCCCGTCTCCCGTCAGAGAGGTGATTGATTGATTTTTCGGGCTCGGAAAGACACACCGCCGGACGGACGCTTTAAGTTTAGGTGATGGACAGAAGAGACAGCAGGGAATAATAAGGTCAATAAATAAGTCTGTAACAGTTGGTGTCATTGGACAGCTCTCTCTCTCTCTCTCTCTCTCTCATATATATATATATATATATATATATATAACACAAACACACTCATGGTTCTCTATCTATCTATCTCTCTCTCACTCTCTCTCTCTCTCTCTCTCTCTCTCTCTCTCTCTCTCTCTCTCTCTCTATATATATATATATATATATATATATATATATATAAAACACAAACACACTCATGGTTCTCTATCTATCTATCTCTCTCTCCTCTCTCTCTCTCTCTCTCTCTCTCTCTCCATCTCTCTCTCACGCTATACCTCACTCGGTCACTCACACACACGTGCACGCACAAACGCACGCAGAGAAAGGGAGGGAGAGAGAAAGCATTCCCTACTACACCCCCACCCCGAATAATCCTCTAAGATACCCATTTAAGAGTGATTCTTGTCCCACGGCATCTACTCATCAATGTTTATTTATTGTCGAGGAACAGCGATAGAGAAATCGATTGATCAAAACAAACAAAAAATATCTTTCAAGATATTCTGTAATGGTTCGGCATCCCTTCTCTCATGCATGTGTGCGTGTGTGTGGGGGGTGGTTCTATTCTATTTTATATCAAAATATAATTAATGCTAGTGGGATAAACTGATAAATCAATTCTACGATCACCACCGGTGACCCCCCCCCCCCCGTCGGGCGTGGTGCCGCCCCATTCCTAACCAAACATCGATCGCTTATCACGACCTTGACATGTCAAGGTCGTATTGTAAATGCCAGATACATGAAGAAGAGGCGGTTCGGCGAACGGAGAAGAAACACCCTAATTTCGTACATCTTCGTCCGTCCGGATCAGTTGAACTCCGGATGGTGTCCGGCCATTTCGTCCACTTTCGGACATCATCCGCGCGCCAATGGCTCTGATTGGACGAGTCGATTTGCTCGGGGAACAATCGTATAAGCTAATCGGTCATTTCCGGCGCCACGAGTAGGCGTACATTGGTCTCCCCGCTCGCCGTGACCTTGAAACGAGGACGCGAGCGGTGGTAATCACGGGAAATGGCTTTTCTTCATTATCGTAAGAGGCAAAAACCCGTTCGCGTGTGATGTTATGCGCGTCCTCTCTCTGGAAGTAAGACAAAACAGAGCGACGCATGCGCCGAATGCGGATTGCGGCATGCGCAAAAATCGGCGCTTAGCGCTTCGGTTCCGGTGATGCGTCAATCATCGCCGCGGCTGCGTTATACGACGTCGGCTACAGACCGGTACGTGAACGATTTCCGGTTCGAACCTAGTTTATACGACGATATAACGGTACATCCGTTATTACTGTCGGCATAGTAGACACGTGTCTAGACATGTAACACAGACATACACACACACACACACGCATACACATATATATATATATATAGACACACAAACAATCATTGATATTTCATCCAAGACATGCTACACCAATTTATGTCTCACGTCGCCATATTAATGACGCAATGAGGACGATTTTAAGCGCCAGCGACAACGATAAAGTAGAAAGCTATCAGACGTATATACGTCATCAAACATGGCGCTCGTTGTTACACGTGATCTCGGCTAGAAAAACAAACGTGCCGCTTTCATCATAAGCCATTATCAACTCAGCCAACCCCTCGGGCACCCCCCTCGCCGAGTACACAAACTCTTAGCCCGAAAGTCAATAAGGAATGTCAGCTATACGACTAATATGATGCCTGGAGGGGGAGATGTCCATCCCAAATCAAAGAAAAATTTAATAATATTTATTAATTTCGACAATATTTGCACTGGCTATTTGCGAACGGGGGACCCGCGCGAGAGGAGGGGGGGGGGAAATTGATAGAGGGGGTGGTGCCGGTACGTATTTAATCATTTCCAGAAGTTATTGAATCTGTGCGCGCTCGTGTCCATTCAATATGGCACACCTGCTTATTACGGGCGTGTCCTTGTTGGCGAGGCACCGGTTTCACCTTGTCAGAGGTCATCGCTGTTACAGGTGTTTGTTTGATCGCGTTAATTTAGCATCAATACGTGAATACCTGTATCAACAAGGCCCGGTAATTAATTACCAAAGCAGGCCCGCCGGTTCAATTAGAATAACACATGAACCCATCACTTCGGAGACGAATCGAACTTTGGTTGTGATGCGTCCGACACACAGACAGACAGACCATTGTCAACCGCTAATATAGATTAATATTTTATTTATTTATGGTTGTTTACATTTGTGGCATTGTTTGTGGATATCCGGTTACTTTGTAGCCAATTTATTTTCGATACCAAATTATTGGGAACATTTTCGCATCATGTTTTGCCAAACTGTGTGCGTGTGTGTACCCGTCTGTGTGTGCGTGTGTTATACTTCATTATGTGTTTGTAATATATAACAGTAAATGAAGGCCGAATCTTGGTTTAACTCCGCGACGAAATATGGCCGTTGGTCACGCCGTGACGTCATTAATCACTGTGTGCCGACGACCTCACGGTTTGACAGACAGCAAGCCGTGTATTGTGTTAAAATACCCCAACACACACACACACACAATGATAGTCGTCAGGTGTGCTTCTCTGTTGGCTGTGGCTAACGAAGATAGCTTTGGGAAGTCGTCACTGGCCAATCTAGACGGTTTCAATCCCGATCCAGCTTCATAGTACACTTTCTTTACATCGGGATCAAACGGCACTGGCCGGAGGCGCTTTGAAACATCTGGCTCGTACACACTACACTGTCTATTGACATGAAGGGAACAAAACTGGCTATCATCCCAATCTGGATACTTGTACTAGAGATGCTGGTACGAGGTCGTATCATTTCTAAACCGTTTCTGGTATAATCTTACCTGAACTATTTTCCGTTTAAGTCATGGCCCTTTTATGACCCTGTGACCTCTAGACGTTGATAGCACGTCGATTACTAGTTTAGCTATGGACGAAGTAATATTGCCAACTATCATGAGCTAGAATTAAACATATTTTAAGATCATTTCTGAGGTGTCATCAATTCGACCTTGATATTTATTATCGTATATATATATATATATATATATATATATATGTCGTTTTCAGGAATTAGCCCAAGAGCACACACCAATATTTACCAAAAACACGTCATAAGATTCAGATATTATTAAATTTCCAATAAAAATTTACTATCCTAGAAATATACTCATGAAACGTAGGATGTTGTAATTATTATTCTGGTTTTTGTATGCGTTCTCAACGACGGCTAGAACAGGCATCCACACACACACACACTAGCAGTGACAACAACTCTTGATGTACCATTCATCGATTTGCATAATTTATTTGCAAGGATCTTCGCACAAACAGTAAACATAATACATTGGACTCGTAGTAGTGTTTGTGTGACGTTACAGACACACGGCAGACACGCGAACACACCCACAGCGATCCATGCTCGTACAGACAGACGGTCATGACACGCAGGTACGTAACACACCTGATTATCATTGAGTGATATCAATACACATAAACGGAACGCGTCCATCAGAATACCGGAGACAGTAAACATCCCAACCTGAGATACATCTATTTGTTCCCTCGTGTCATCCGGATCAGTGACGGATTCAAAATACACGGATGAGACACGGGCGACGAACATACACCGCGATAAGCGACTAATTCGGTTACATTTCGCAAAAACATTTTTTATTAAAATATTGAAATCACCCACATATTTTCGCAGTTAACATCCACTACGGTAGAGCAGAGGCGACACGGGTTCGCTGGATGACACAAAAGTCGAACGCTTACATTGCTGCCATTGAATTGGTCGATGTTGCTGTAATATATATAGCCAGCTAGAAAAAAATACATTCAATTGGGTGCCAACATCAAAACGATTAATTGGCACGGCTTTTATCTTTCGGCCATCAAAAATGTGCTAATTACGAAATTCTGTGAGCAACGGAATAGGAAAATCTGGTACAGCCCTCATATAACACAGTTTGATATATATATATATATATATATATATCACTCTTGTATTACAAGTAACATCATAGACCACAATTGCTACGAACATTAATAAGTACTTTCAATCAGAACAACATACAGTATCCCAGAGATGTGTTCGATTGTACACAAATATACTTAATTAAGTACAAACAAACAATTAAAAGCACATATTTACATACGGAGGCGTCGATGGGGGGTGGGATGATTGTTACTTATCTTTCAGGTCTACAGTCTACTGCCAAGACGCATCTTAGACGAGATGAGGGGGTGTATGTTTGGAAGTAGATGTTGATGGTGTGGGTGGTCCAGTTGGGAGAGATGTTGGATCCTGTTTTGTTTTTTTTCCAGTTTTAAGTACACCTCAGGTGTTTCCTTATCCGGAAACGAATCGTGCAAAATCGACTGATCGAGAAAATAAGTTAGACCAAATGACATTTACAGCGTCGTCATCTCGCCACAGCCAATCAGATCCACCGTTACAAGTCACGTGTCTCTGAGATCCGGACACATTCATTCTCAGAGCTCTCAGACGAACGGGGCTCGGCCGTTCTGGCTGATGGCCGGTCTGGAGAAACCTTCCGGATCCGGCCCACGCCTCGACAGTGGCGATACAACGAACCTATGTACAACTAAGGCTACACCAATGACATGTACACATGTACAAATGTACAACAAGCTACAGCGCTATTACATCTAACTGTTGCCGCTGGAGATTCATTGGAACGATTGCCTAAGTGAGGCAACGAATGCGCTCTGACAGATGAGGAGGAAGATCCTGAAGCCAGGTTACAGATGAGGTTTTCTATCCGGGAATTGTAAAGGTTATTGATGTTTCACAACAGATGGGTTACTGTAGATGGGGGTACTGTGTTTCAAATGATCCAGATGGAACTGCCAAGTTAATGATATCGGAATTTGGATGAAATGTTAAAAATAATGCAATCTTTCGGATCATTTGCCGACGAGATTAGTAAGTGTTACCTATCGTCTGTTACAGATAGATTTTAGATTGTGTACATACCGAATGTTACAGATAGCCTGTTACAGATGAGCAGATACACGAATGTCTAAAAACCAATACTAGGTTACAACTAAATGGCTCAACGGGAACCGGGACTTTTTAAATCGGATGCTGCATGCACACCAACAATCATGCACGCAAGCACGTCGGATGAAGCTTCGATTGAGTCAAACGCAACCCCCACCTCTGATTGGCCGACAGACAATCGGAAGTCGGTTTCGATGATTCGTAGGAAGCACAGACACGCTCGCAAGCACGCCTAAACACACGATATATAATGATTTCTGCACACGAAGTGACTTTGTACAACAGCTAAACCAAGAAACAAGTCGTATCCCTGAGATGACCCCAATAAAATAATAATAATAATATTTGGCCATGTGGCTAGGTTTAATTCAGTTGAGCAGAAATGTGCACTACGTCACGCACTAGCCCGGTTACGTAGCACATACCTGTGTATCAAAGATGGCTGCCGCGTAGGCAAGGCGAATGGTTAACATGGGCAGGAATTGTTTTCAACAAAATCCAATATATATATATATATATATATATATATATATATATATGGATTGCATCAAAATATTTTAAAAACTTACAAAAATACCAGAAAACCAGTTGATGCATAGCAGTATTATAAATTTTTAAACCTCATAACAACATTCTCTGAGTGTCCACGTGACCTGAGTGTGTTTACAATTGTGCACGCACAAGTTGCTCCGACGATATCAATCCTCCTCCGATCCAGAGATCCGGACGAAACGCGATCCGGACGGCGACCAGTGGCGCCGCCCGGTGGTCAGTTCGGCGTCACCGATTCGGCATTCGAGGACGGCTCTGACGAGCTGACGTTCTCGCCCTCGGTGACGTCACCGTCCGATCCCGGCGACTTCGTTCCGGAGCTACTGTTCAGGATCAGGTCGCCGTTCGGCCCGGTCAGCTTCTGGAGGTTGTTTTCCTTCTTCCACTTCATCCGGCGATTCTGGAACCAGATCTTGATCTGGCGTTCGGAGAGGCCCAGCGCATGCGCGATCTCGATCCGCCTCCGACGGGTCAGGTAGCGGTTGTAGTGGAACTCTTTCTCGAGTTCCAGAGTCTGGTACCGCGTGTACGTCTGTCTTGTACGCTTCTGTTCGTAGCCGAAATCTGATGAGACAAAAATAGATAACAGACGATTAAAAGATGATAACCAGTTTCTTTGTGAATAATCGCTCTATTGTGATTGATTCAGTGAGTGAGTGATTGGGTGGATGCTTTATACACCAACGGCCCTAGACACACCTAAGACATGCGGCTCAGGTGTGGCTCCCTTGAGAAACGCGTCATAAACACAACCAGCACCCGGATTCGAACCCTGAATTCGTGCCTTGTATACGGAAAGATTGGTTTCCGACTAGTTACCGATGTCGTGAAATATGATTAACACCTGTCAATAATATTAATCTCTTTTGATGGTCTAGGTTCGATATCAACGTGTAGAATGAACGGTGCGGAAGACGTATACAGAAATGGAATTGTTTCTCTGAGCCGGCGCCTACACACAAACACACACACACACACACACTCGCAAAAGGAGGATGAGTTATCTACCAATCCTTACAGTAAGTTCGGACAAGCATCGTCTTTAAAAAGATTGCAGACCAATAACCTGGCTGAGTAAAAATTGAGCGCGAAACTACCACAAAACACTACAGATAAAATGATGGTTATTACCCCAAACTGGGGGGTCCCCCTCCCACCCCGAAACAAGGAAAACCGATAGATAAGAAGAGATTAATTAAAGAATGGCCCATTTACACCTATAATTATCAAACAATATATTCGTAAACAACTACCACTTCCAGGCCCTCAGGTGTTCTTAAAACAAAGCCTAGCCGCTTATCATCTGCGTGTTCTAAATAAAGAGGACGTCGATATTAATTATCAAAGTTATGAAATATGACAGCTAAATGCTAGATAATTATTTTCATTCCCGTTCCATAATGACTCGTAATATTTATTGTTAATAATGGGTTTGTCTGGTGCCAGTTGGACGGGGAGCGGGGGGGGGGTGTTGTGTGTGTGTGTGTGTGTGTGTGTGTGTGTGTGAGGGGCAGGAAATACTATAAACATCTATGGCTATATTATGTGTGGCACGTGGCCAGTTGTCGTTTGTAGATATGATGAGATAAGCACCGGGGTTAGGATAGTGGGGTGGGGGGGTTGAGGGTAGGGGGAGGATCGGGTTCATGTGGATGAAGTCATCCGTCATCATAATCATCAGCGTTATCATTTTATCATCGTCATTGGATAATTTATCTATTTCGTGTCATCAATTCCGTTCAGCTCGAGGACACACACTCACACACACACACACACACACACACACTCGCTCTTTCTCTCTTATCTTATCTAACTATGTACATATCTACCCATCAACTTTTAGAAACAATTAGAAATAAGTTCATGAATTAACACCCCTGTAGTATGACGATATAATTAAAAAACTCTGACAATCCTCATGATAGGATCCGCCTCGAGGCTAAAACCCAAAAGACCCCCCCCCCCACGAGACACCAAAACAGAACCAGGTCGGCTTCGGGATCCGGGAAGATCTACTGCTGATTATGTTACAAATGACTACAGTTGATCTATCCGGATGTATTATGACGAGAAAAGGTTAGAAATGGGGGAGGAATCTGTGTCGGGGGGGGGGGGGGGGGTCTATCCCCTGCCTGTGGGTACACTTCCGGGAAAGATGGCCTTGCAGTAGAACCTCCTCCCCTGATCTGAAGGATGTCATAAACTATAGAACTGATAGAGTAAGGACGTCGTCTGTGTCCTTCAACTGGTCACGTGACAGGACTGTAGCGCATAAATAGGACGCGTACACGGCCAAGTTCATTTCTGGATAGCAGTTGATCAATGGCTGAATGGAGCGCCGACCTTGACCCCGAGCATGGCCAGTGTTGATTGCAACATGGCGTCGATATGGTGAGATCACTCAGCGTGTCTGTGTGTGTGTGTGTGTGTGTGTGTGTGGAGGGAATGTGTGCATTTGTGCACATTTGAGTTTAGTTTGTGTGTATGTGTTGTTGGGGTCAGTGTGTGTGTATGTATTGTTGTTATTGGGGGTCAGTGTGAGTGCGTGTCTGTGTGTGTTGTTGAAGTCACTTCGTGTGTGTTGTTGGGATCAGTGTGTATGTGCGTGTATTTGGGGGTAAGCGCGCGCGTGTGTCTGTCTATGGTAAGATAGATATTGAAAATGTGTGTATGTGTGTGCTTATCTGAGTTTATGTGTGGTTTATATGTTAGTGTGTGTTGTTGGGGTCAGAGTGTCTGTGTGTGTTGTTGTTTATGAGGTCAGCGCGCGCGCGTGCGTGTGTGTTGTTGTGGATCAGTAGTGTGTGCGTGTATGTATGTGTGTGTGTCTGTCCGTTACACGCCACTATAACCAGGCTATTATGCACTAGACACAATAAGAGTACACTAGGCGCCAAACTAAAATGATTAACACTCAGTCTGTCACTGAAGATTCCAATAGATAGATAGATAGATAGATAGATAGAGAGAGAGAGAGAGAGAGAGAGGGAGAGATGTAAATAATCCACTCATTGATACCCGAATCCACTTATTGATTTACCAATCTACTCCGTGATTCACTCACACTATAATACTGCCTCCACACACACACACACACACACACACACATACATCAAGCTCTAATTATGAATTATAACAAGTAGACTCCCAGAGGAAGTCAAACACAAAACTCTGGTTTATATACAACATTGTATCTTACGGAATAATATCAGAATATATAATTAGTTCGTCTCCATCTTTGAAAATGCTTATATATATATATATATATATATATATATATGTGTGTGTGTGTGTGTGAAATGCTGTTTTATTGATAAAATTCTTTATACTTAATTACACTGATATTACAATTACAGTAAAACTAGTTGGGCAGGATCAACAATTAAGATAGTCGAATATATCATATTTTAAATCAGATTTATAAATTATAACACAAACAAAAATACAGCCACACACACACGCTCTACAACAAGTGTCAATCACCTCATCACATATCACACCCTAACCTATTCTAACGTACGAAAGAGAAAGACAAAGTACGTAGATCTATAGAAGTCTCACATCGCCATGTGTGTTTGACACCGAAAAATATCGCCGATAACCCCAGATGACCCCCACACACTCCGGTCACAAATAGCAGATACAATATACTAACTATTGATCACCAAGCATAGATATTCGTTGACAGTGAGGGTAAGCCAGGGTGAGTTTTTTATTGCACCCAGCCATATGTTGTGTCAATGTGTATGTATGAGCTAACTTATAGGTTATTGACACAAATCAATATTGGCAGAGGTTATTGCCTATCATCAGGTGTGTCGTATGTGATTACAATCTGTTGCATTAATTCATGAGAATAGGATATGTGTATGTAATTTTTACCAAATTCACACACAAACACACACACACACACATATATATATATATATATATATATATACTATGGATATAATTCCATGTTTAGCTGTCATTGATTGACAGGATTTTATGACGTAATTATGATAATATCGCTATATCATCAGGGTAATATCAGAGTATTTATATTTGATTTGACATCAATAACACGGCAGTTAATAAAGGGCGGAGCTAAGGTTCGTTAGAATCGAGACCTCGTCGTTGATTGGTCAGGCGCGGTTCGTTGAAAGGTGGGTCAGGGGTCAAGGGGTGGTCGCGGCGAATGTGTGTCAAGAGATCAGAGGTACTGGCCGGCGTGGGGGCAATCCTACACAGAGGTCACCAGAGGGCACATTATCGGCCGTTCACGATCAGTACTCAGTCAGTTCGGTGTAAATGGTCAACGAGCTGGCTAAAGATATGGGGGATCCGAAAACAAGTTGGGGGGGGGGGTTTGGGTGGTGATCTAAACCCCCCCCCCTCTAAAGTCTTGGTTTCTATAACAACACACACACACACACACAGTATCACTTCCCCACCGATGGTTCAGTAGGTAACCAAGCGAGCAACTCCTTAACCCAGGCACACATTAAGAACAGGGCACCCGATAAAATGTCCCACCCACTCCCAAACCCCCCCCCTCCCTCCCAGACAAACTCCCTCAGATCAATTCTTCCCTCCATCGCACCAAGATTCAAGCATAAATCCCCCTACCCCCAGATACCAAATAAAACAAACTCCATCTCCCAGGTCTAGGATTTGTTGGGAAAATATCAGAGTTTGTTGGTCAAAAACCTCGAGCAGACGATTGTGGTCCAGCTGGGTGGACGGTGGGCTTCTTGTGGGCGGCCAGCAATGACGAAACTGGACCGGGCCACGAACGAGTCTTTGTTCGGCGGATGACGTCATCTTCGATTCTGCGCACTGACCAGCTGTACCGTACAACGGTTAAGAGTTCGTATTGTGTGACAATCGGACGCTAATGGATGGGAATAAAATTAATGAGTTTTACCTTGAAAATGGCTGACGAGGTGAATGACACGGAGAGAGATTTTGGCGCGAAATATCACCGAAATAGCACCCCCCCCCCTTTCCTTCATGCCAAGTAGAATGAACAAATATCGGGCAAAATATTATAACAAGAAATAAAATAATTGTCTATTACTATAATTATAGATATATTTGCCCCGTTTTCCGTATAATTGCGATAAATAGTTAAAAGAGAACTGCATTAGAAATGTGGCGGGACTTTTCTGTGGGTGGCGGCGAGCAGACGATACCTTCTGACCGACGGCGGACACCTAGATCGGCGCGGAATAAATTATAACTTTATGGAATCAGGTGAGAAGTCGATAAATGTCAGTAGTAATTCCATAATAATGCCATGCTTTTGGCTAGACGCTGACTGGACAGACCGCGCACCGCCAGCGGCCATGTTGTCGGCGTGAATGTCGTAAAGTCATTAACAAAGATGGCCGCCTAGTGTCAGGTGTGTTTTTTGCACGAAAGATCTCTGGCCAGGCTTTGTAGTTAATGACTGTTGGCCATCTGAATGGCGACCTTTTGTTGATGCTGGTCGGTGAGGCTTCGGCGGATGAGAAAAAAGAATGTTTTGTGTGGACGAGTCGGTTCTTGGTGATGGTGGGGGGAGGCTTGTTTGACGGTCCGGGTGATTATATGGATATCAGAGGTACCTTCGAGTGAGTGTGAACGGTCATTATCGTGACATCTCGCTGACATAGGAGTTTCTCTCTCTCTCTCTCACACACACACACACACAATATATATATATATATATATATATATATATATGTGGGGGGGTCGTTCCAAAGAGGCAGATGAATAGACAGATAGATAGATAGACTTGAATGGACTCCCCGATATCTTGCCCATCACTTCGGGATCTGCTCACCCGATAACTGGATCGCTGAAATCCCGACACTCCTTGTACCACCCACCGAAAATTAGCAATATATAGTCTTAAATTTCTATATAACTATGTAATATATATATATATATGTGCGTGTGTGCTTCTTTATGGCCATGTGTACAAGTGTGCCTCCAATATAAAACATTTCTTCTAGCCCTCAGGTAAAATTAAATCTTCTTTATTTCTACCTCAACTGACATATCTATAGATAACCAGTGTGTGTGTGTGCCAGTTGATGTCCATTAATGTCTCACTAGGTTAATGTGAATCCTTACACCTCTAGCACCATTACACCAACGACAATGGTCGTTTACTGAACAGTTTGAAATAATTAAAATTGTCTCTCGTTGACGAAGCCTTTTATAATAACTTGGCTAATTATAACGGTGTGGTTTGGACTAATTTAAACTAAATATATATGTCTCTCTCTCTCTCTCTCTCTCTCTATATATATATATATATATATATATATTGTATGTTTGTCTATGCGCTAGCACCTCAATGTGTAATTTATCAAATGTACTTAGTAAGAGGCAATTAGTCCCTACACACACACACGGACATGCACGCACACATACGTGCGTGCACACCCATACCAAAGCTTTAAACACAAGTATAATCAACCAATAGAGAACATTGTTTTATGCAGCCGGTTAAGGCTTGTTGTATTGTGAATGATCCGGAAAACGGGAACAGGTGTTGGCAAAACTCCTGTACTCCGGCCAACCTATCAGGATCATAGATATGAAGCGTACAGTGCAGGCCAGCAGCGTACAGTGTCCACAGTACTGGTATGAGAGTAGCTAATGTATAAACATTGCCCAGTGGGGGGGGGGGAGTCCGCAAGCGATATAGCTCAGGGTGGTAAATAGGTGAACACTAGATGCCTTTTTCTCCACAGATATCCCGTTCTGGATCCTGCACTCTCAATTGTGTACGCTGTGCGGCCTGTAAATCGCATGAGGCCGGAAACGAGGTTCCCCGGGCGGCCGTTATACCGGGAAAATTACGATTTTATTACAAGTAAATCGACTCGGTTCTGATCCCGATTGATAGAGTCGCGTTCCCGTAAGTATATCCGGAACGGAGAGTCCCTTGCCGTATAGGTACGCCATTCATCAAAGTTCCAAAAAGTGATAAATATGTAATAAATGTATTACTGTAAGTGATACAATCTTCCGTTTAGGATCTTACGAGCAAAACAAGACAAGAGACATCAATATTGTTTACAGAAACGATCCCGGGCGGGGCAACTTCAAACAAGGAAACTAATTAGCATAAAGTCAGTTAAACAAACAAACATCTAAATAATGATATATATATATATATATATTTATATAGTTCGTCAGATTCAACACGAGAAGCGACACTGATCGGGCAGAATACTCAAAAATTTAATTTCTATGCCCCATAAATGTTTATTCATAAAGCAAACTTCAAATATCAAAAGGTGGACAGACAGTACAATAAAATTTCGCCAATTGCCGTTTAATCAACCATTTTATCACCCGGAAACGATCGAGGAATTTATACCTGGAACAGGTTCAAAGAGGACAATAAAATCTGATTCTGTTTAAATACTTGAGATGTGTTCTATCATTTTATTCCCGGGTAAACTGCGGTAGGTCTGTTAATTATTAGATATGTTTGTGCTAAATTGTGTTTATATAGAAGATCGGAAAAAGACAATAGGTTTATGTTTGTCTCTTTCTTTACCACACACACACACACACACATATATAATTGCAACTATAAATTCTTGATTGCGTGTTTACAACATATGTACGAATTTATATATATATATATATATATAAAATCACAACCCAGCGTTGAACTGTCACGACATATAGTTGTATGATCTATTACATCTGATATTAACACACACACGTTGTTTACAGGACTGGGGCATGTTACATTCAGTCACTACAACTGTATACGTAATTTGATTTTAAGAGCGACTGGCGCGATATTATACATCAATCTCAGAGTGTTACATGATGAATCGTTCACATGTTGTTTTCAAGATTTGCCATTCTTCTGACCTACACACACATACACACACAATCACAGTATCTCCATAAAACGCCTCTCACCCGTCCCCCAAAATGCAACAATGCTTCTCAAACTAGAACCCCTCTGACGTCATCAACACGTCACCAAACAGATATTTCCCCTTTTTTTCATTCAAAATTCGACAGGTCACATGATGGTCACCCCTACAAGGGGTCAGACAAAGTCAATCTGGGAGGTCAGCCTCACAACACCCAACCCCTGCCCTGCGGCACCCAACACCAACACCCATAGCCACCCAAGAGTGAGAGCGGTCAGCCAGCAGCCTAGAGACAGAGAGTGTGTCTGTGTGTGAGAGAGACGAACTGGCCACTGGTCACTCGCTGCCCAGTAATGCCCCCTATCGGTCAATAAAGTAGTTAGCAAAATAGGCTGACCAGTCCAATAGTGGGCAGCCATTTTTTTCTGAGATTTGTGTAGAAAATTGCCCCGAGATGGCGATTTGGTGTGAAAATGGAGAGATTTTTTGTTGTTTTGGCGGCTTTAGTAGTGGTGTTTGGTTGCTAGTTTTGGGGGGGCTTCAGTAGTGGTTTTTAGTTGCTAGTTTTGGGGCTTTAGTAGTGGTGTTCGGTTGCTAGGTTTGGACAAGATGTGACGTGTTGGATGCTTGTTGATGAAGGAGATTTGTGAGAGGCTATGGGATGGAATTTTTATGTGAAGAGTTTGAGGAATGGGGGAATATATTTAGAGTATTTTAGAATGGGATCAATATACAAGAGGATATATATATATATATATATATATATATAACAGAAAGATTTATAGACAACAAAACAATACCTGAATGTCCATTTATCTCTATATTATATGATAAACATTAGACTATATAGATGTGTTTATCAAATTAAATTCGAAGATACAAATAGATAGATAGGATGATATAGACATGTCTAAACAGGTGGATAGAGAGATAAGGAACAGTTTAAAAACAACTCCCCCCATTTGGTTCTAGAGTTTTTTTAATTTCTTTTGTGTATATGTGAGTGTGAGAGAGTCTCTGTGTGTGTGTATGTGACCAGTATTATATATTAGTATTTTTTCCAAGAAAACATTAATAAACAATAAAAATTAAACGTTTCTGTTTGACCATTAGACACAGCCAAACGATAAATCTCACACACACACACACACACACACACACTACCTCTCTCTCTATGGCAAGACACACACACAGTGACACACTTCATTTATAAATATCAACATATATATTCAAGGTCTGAACGCCTTTTACATCGTAATCACACATTTCACTTCCATAATTCCAAATCCCCTCTTTTATGAACTTCGCGAATACCTCGCTAAAAATAGATCCTCAAAAGCATCGGCCTAACTTGAGTCCTCCCACCTCTCCCCAATCTACCGGAAAAGGTCTGATTTATGAGTTTTGTTGTCGTTGTAATTATAAAACATATATATATATACACGAGTTTATTTTTAAATATTTGTCTCCTTGTACTCTCTCGACACTTACCTCCATTCATGGGTCTCATCCAGGGATATATTGGTATATTTTGTGCTGACTGTTGAGGACTGGACATCCCATTCATCATACCGCCCAGTCCGCCCGCGGGGTTGAAGGGATTCACCATTGCCGAGGGGGTCATCTGTGACCCCGGGGTCGAGCTGGCCGTGCCCAACAGGCTCGTATCCTGGCCCAGCTTACATCCGCCCAGATCGTCTGAATATTGCCCGTTTTGCGACGGAAAACTATAATTGGACAACGAGTTGTTCTGATAGAGGCCCTGTGCCGTTGTTGGGAACGCACCCTGAGCGGCCTTGGCCCCGCCGATCTGACGGATCTCGAGCCGGTCGTATGGCGGAAACCGTGGGAATCCCGGGTGTTGGGTCGGCGTTGCGTCCGGCTCGAAGTTTGCCGAGCCCTGGGGCGCGCTCGGGTAGAAGCTGGCGTCGAACTTTGCCTCATGCCCCAGGAAGTCCTGCCCCGCGGGCGTGTTCCCGGCCGTGGGCAGGTTCGCCTGCAATAGATTGCCATAATAGGAACTCATCATGGTTCCGGAGTCCGTGCGTGTGTGCGCGCGTGTCCGTCTGTTTGTTGATGTCGAAATACGCCACTCTCTGTAGCGGCACTCACCGATAGATGGATACGAATGGCCGAGTCGAATGAGTGTGTCGGCGCGTTATACGTCCGCCGCTGGGTTCGCTGCCTATCCAAATGTGGCGCAGTCTTGTCGGCGCGGATCGATCGCCCACATACAACAGAAACAGGCGCGCGCGCACAGCCTCCCCCGTTCCTATCGAACGCTATCCGATCGGCGATTTGGCGACCGGAAGTGGACAGCGCTCCGGTCCGATCCCTCTGGCTCGGTCACGTGATCCGGCGTGGCGTAGCTCCCGAATTGCGCCACCTGGCGGCGATCCGATCAGTGCCGTGGCCGCGAGCGATGCTTTCCTACACTTACCATGACCACACGTGATTCACGTAAATAGCGGCGGCCTCACAATACGACAGCAACTATCCGCATGTATCACACAGTAGCGGTTGTACTACGATAGTGGCTGCTGTCCGAGCCGTGGTCCCAGTACTTCGTGCCGCTTCCAGCTAGGTCCGGTACGAATTGGCACGCACGTACGTACGTACGTGGACACATACAGAGACACGTACTTATGAGCTCCTATAAACTTGGCCCCTCTCTCTATCTGTCGGCGTGTATATATATGTGTGTGTGGGTGTGTGTGTGTATTGGCCGTTGGCTGGCAGACCTCTGTTATAGATTGTCGGATGCCGCTTCGAGAGATGTTGACCATCCAGTACTCTAGCGGTCTGTAGTGGGCCGCCAGTGGCTCCCCCTAGTATTGGCAGTCGTCGGGCCGTGCGCGCATGAATCAACTGACCAATAGGGGTCGCCCTCGTCGGTCATATGACCACGACCTCTGGGGGGGCTCCGTTCTCTCTCTCTCTCTCTGTCTGTCTGTCTGTGTGTGTGTGTGTGTGTAACACAGCGAAGCTGACTTGCTTTAGTGTGTGATGTGTGTGTGTGTGTTGGTCAGTGTGTGGGGTGTGTGTGTGTTGGTCAGTGTGTGTGTGTGTGTGTGTGTGTGTTAGTCAGTATGTGGGGTTCAGTGGGTCAGTGTGTGTGTGTTTGTGTGCTGAGAATGTATAGGTTGATTATTGTGAGTGTGTTTGTGGGTCAGAGTGTGTGTCTGTGTGTTGAGATTGCATAGGTCACTCTCCCTCTCTGTGTGTGTGTGTGTGTGTGCGTGCGTGCAGAATGTATCAGTTGATCAGTGTGTGTGTGTGTACTGTTTGGTCGGCCCAGTATCCCCGCCTATACGCTGTGCTGAAGTTTGGCACTCGTCCAAGAAGCCGTACCGGACAAAGGTCATCCGCACTTCACACACGCGTTTGTGCATACGCATATGTACGGGTCACAGGCCTCTAGCGCAAACCCGAAACGTCGCTTTAAGATCCAGGTCATTCCGCAGATGCCGCAACAACAATCCTATCCTGAACTATCCAGCTCCGAGTCAGCCGGCCCGATTACATCCAGGGCCTCCTAATCGCTGCAGTGATCCATATCCTGTTCTGGAGAGTCAGTCGATCCACGGCTGCGTGGCGTTGCCCGGACTTGCGTGGCCTCGTCTCTGCCCTTTCCCACCTGCGCCGTATGCATCAGACTTCACTCCTCACCATCACCTCTGATTGGGATCCGAACAACGTAAAGGATCGTCTTTTATATCTTGTCTCAAAGCTCATCACCCGGTAAAAGGTGCTAGCTGGTACCATACACATACAGACACTTCAATGCGCCCCACCACCCAGTCGTGGAGGAACCCCCCCCCCGCGCATCATCCCCAGATAACACAGGACTGTGAAAAAGCCAAAATGAAAGCCCCCTAATGGCTAACGTGAAAGAACATCCCCCATCTCGAATACCCACAAAACGGAGCCCAGTAATGGCGGAGCCTGAACATGTGGTTAGTTCTCTCAATAAGTGATTTGTTTGTCTGACTAAGGAGTCAAATATCAGGTATTTGTCATCAGGAATGTCCTCGCACCGTCTAGGGGATCACTCGCCGTGGTGGTATTGTCAATCCGGTCACGGTTGGCCGATCGGGCTTTCCGAGCCGGTCCCATGGCGGGATCGGGCGGATCTGGATCGATCGGGAATGCTTGGGCGCGCGCGTATCGGCCAGAAACCGGACTGAAAGATCGCCGAGTTACGGATCAACTGTTGTTGAACGAGCGATTAGCATAATTTATGAACGGTGGCCGAATGGTGAGCCGTGATTGGTCGACGACGCCTGTGACGTCACGAGTTGTTGACATAAGGGCAGGGTAATGATTTATTGATGCTAAAACTGATAACTAACGCTCGGGGGCTCACCAAAAACTACATCTTCTCTATCTCTCTCTCTCTCTCGCTCTCTCTATCTATCTATCTCTTATCTCACAAAGTGTACATCGCCATTAAAAATAGTCCAAAAACTAAATACGTGTTTTTTTTTCTTCTTCTAAACCAAAAATCGTGCTGTGGCGTGCTAAAACACACACACACGCAAACACACGAACGCACGCACACACACACACACACACACACACATACAAATTTCAGGATTAACACACCGTAAATAAAAGGCCATATCTAGTAGAATTTTTATCTCGGATCCAGATGGCAGATATTTTGGTTGTTTGGGATAAGTGTTGATTCACGATTTTTCGGTTGAAGACCTGTCTCTGGATTATATATATATATATATATATATATATGGACCTTCGAAGAGCTTTCGGGCTTTCGATCGCGTAGAAAGAATTATAGCGCCATTGTTATGTTAACGCACTGTTTAAAGGTCAAAGGACATATTAGAAGCGCTAGGGTGTGTAACTCAATATGCATATATATATATATATATATATATATATATATATACATATATATATATATTCACTCACATATATATGTTTTATTAGCCATAATAATGCCAGTCGCTTGACGTTTATCATGTTACGTCTCGTCTTGGCCATTAACGCCTGTAACGACCTTGACATTATGTCAGTCACGTGTGTTAAGTAAAGCTTCGGTCATGTGATTTGATCGAAGTCAATCTCCCCGAAAAGTTGAATGCCACAATAACAGTAAAAGTTCATCATTAATTGAATAACCATTGACAGCTGAATATGGTTAATGTTCTAATTGATGACATCTCGTCTGACATCCCTGTCTGTCTGTCTGTCTGTCTGTCTGTCTGTCTTGTACTCGTCTGTCTATCCATATGTCCGTATATTTGTCTGCATGGATGTTGTATGACTGTCGATTAAACTGAGGCATATATGGAAGCATATACTGAGGCATATATCCAAGCGCGCGCGCGCACACACGCAAGCGCACACACACGTGAAATGCAACCTTGTATTTTATCTACATTTATGTCATCTAAGTATCTTCATACATTAACTACCTTGACAAGTCAACTACCTTTACATATCATCATGCATCTTCAGACATAAACGATATCTACTCATTACACGTTATCTACCTCAAGCCTGGATTTACAAGTTATACATCAACGTCCTGATGTACCATTTTGGTCATCTACCTGTAAACATCCTGTACGCCAGGATCATGTCATTATACCTGTAGGATGAGCAGAAACTGACAACGTAAACACACAACAACTCATCCATAATGACTCTATACACAACCCCAATCCCGATAAACCATCTACCCCCACACACTGAATCACTGATCCCGTTGACACAGAGCATAAATGTCCGATCCAGAATGGGCCCGATCGTGTCCAAGGGAGGCCGTAAGCCGGAATGGTTTAATATATGTGGCTTAACCGATTGATTGCAGTAACTTGATTGGTGCGGACCCCCCACCCACATGAATCTTAATAATAATTAATCGATCTGCCATTGTCACGATTTATTAGTTCCCCCCCCCCCCACAACTCAGATCCGGTACACATGTAAATAACATAATCAATCCCAGTACATTACCTCGGATCTGCGCCTTAAATATTGTACGAAAGACTTGCGGTCAAAGGTCGTGCAGTCAGTGGCGCCATCTGTCGAGTTTCATTCCCGGACGATATATTTCGGTGCATATCGGGGAAATGTTTACATCTGTTACGCTCTCCGAGCACGTGATCTCGGCGATCACGTGTCAACGGCTGAAGAAGAGGTGATAATATTGGATTTTTGCATCGGCTGAATAGCGTTAGTAGGTGGCGCTGTCAATGCAACTTAACGCGCGGTCTGTCAAGATGGCGCCTTTGATTGGGAATCCTATAGTTCTAACCACACACACACACACACACACACACACCAGCGCGCGCGCAAATGCTGTCAACAAATACTAACTCACCTGATCCATTCCGTATCCGCCTCCCAACTGACTAAAGCGCCCTCTACGATCCCACACGAGACCCTGTATTTACATAGAGACAGAGACACGTGTAAGATGGGCGATAGTGGATGAATTGTCAAGCATTAGTTATATCTAGGACACTCCGCACACTATATTGTAATCAGCACCTCACACCCTCGTCTGATGACGCAACATTGATCCAGCTTTTACTGCTCAGGTAATTGCAGATCCGGATTTCCTTATAAAGCCTTTCTGAATTCTGAATTAGGAGTTGAAAAAAGATAACCTTATTGGATGTGTGTGATGTTGCACTGTCTCAGCACATCATATAGTTGCAATATTTCAGTTTTTCCATCAGGGGTATGTTTATTGCAGATGAATTGATGAGGCCATTACGAGAGGATGATCTGGTATAATATGCTCTAATGAAAGCAACCCTTTGATCTAGCCGAAGAAATGTGGAAGGGAAATGTTGCAGTTTTACGGACACCTTTGTGCACGCTAAATCGGTCAATCGACGGTAATGGCGAGGAACTGAACGATGAAACACCCTTCAGACATAGCCCGACCGGGGCTTGGTAGCCAGACGTTAGAAATGCGTGGCCACTCGTGCGACGAACATGATGACAGGATCATCCTAATTAAGTGGATGATTAGAGATAATGAATGATCTTTTGGGAACAATAACATATTAAATATCTTCCCGCATCCTTAACCTCATTTTAATTATAGCCATCTCATTGCTTGCTTGGCTGGACAAACAATGTCCACCTCCCCAGCCATCTGCATTAGAATGCTAGGGCCGGGATTCGAACCCGATGACCACGATAAATCTTTATATGTATAAGCTTTATATAAGCTTATATACGATATGATGATTATATGGATGTTTGTTATTAAATTGTTATTAATATGGGGGGTGGGGGGTGGGGGGGGACGGGTCACGGAGTAACAGCTCTCTTCAAGAACATTTTACCCGCTTTGATCCAGTGGTCATTGTTGAAACAACAGCAACACCTACTAATACTATATACAGCACTTGGGCTTATGGTCTACTTCATGTAGTCTGTAAAGATAGGTTTTCTCTCTCTCTCTCTCTCTCTCTCTCTCTCTCTATATATATATATATATATATATATATATATGGGGGGAGGGGTTAGGCAATGTCGAATAAGGTACTGGCAACAGAAACATTATTATAATATATCGGTATTAAATAGACAAACATTTTTAATGTTGAGGCGTTATATCACACACACACACGTGTACACACACACACACACACACACACACACACACACACACACACACATGTACACACACACACACACACACTGTCTGAAGATGAAACGTTTCTCATTTAGATTCAGTCCACCGATGAATCATCCAGAGTTTGTTTGCACGATTCGAGATTCTCTGTGCCAGTGCCTTAATTCGCACTGCTAAAACACACACACAGTGTGTGTTCGTGTGTGTGTGCCTGTTCACGGTTTATCCATAAGGTCCATGTTATGCTAAGACAGTTAACCTGAAGACGATGTTTATCAGTTAGCTAGCTTTCTGCGCAGCTGTGACAGCTGAGGCGTGGCAGGCGTCGAGAGTTCACCGGGTACGTTCTGTTCAATACTATTTACTGACCTCAATGTAGTATGTATGAAGGTCTCTCCAGATACACAAGGCCAAACAGCCAATAAAAGGCCTAGCTACGTACTACCACACCCAGTCGTGTAAACACCGCTTCTAGGTGCTAGTTTTCAATAAACGATCACGAAACGTGGGGAGAGAACTTCCTTCTCGGCTTGAAGGATCAACGTTATAATGAGATTGATTCACCACACAAATCCGGATCAATATTTCATTATGTGATTACAGCGTAAGATGTTCAGCACAAAGGAGACATAATGTTTTGTCGTTAGTTTTGTATACAGTAGTGAATGGGGGGACAGGTGTTTAGTAATTAATTAAAGGGAAAGGATGAAGTTTAAAAATGAAATTATGGCGAGTCTTGGAATAATATTTTACGTGTGTCGATGCTGGTGGGAGTGTGTGAAAGCTTTACGGAGCACTCAGTGTTTGCTTTAATGCTGTCGTGGCGTGATAAGTGTGCACCGACTGACCGCGCTGTATTGACCAATGGTCAGCCTCCTCCTGTTTGGCTAAATAATGTCTCTGGACAACAACAACCAAAACAACAACAACATTAAAAACAATTAGAACAACCATAACTGTAGTAACACCAACCGCAGCAACAATAAAATACAATTTCTAGCAACGTAATGTCGTGTTCTGTCACATGATGCCGTGTCACGTGACACTGCCCGTGCCGTCCTATCCAATATGAGCGGCAATTTATTTCTATTCCAAAAACCAAACGAAAAAAAGATAAAAATTATTTTACAAAACTTCCCCGTCGTCGTCTGAATCCAGAATATCAGCATAATATGTGGCTAAATGTGTCAACTACTTAACTATGACACACACCTACAGACACCCACACACCTATATATATATATATATATATATATATAAGAAGAAAGCGAAAAAGAAATGGTTTTTCAAAAATAAAATTCACTCCGAAAAAGCCATCAAAACATATTTTATTAATATCTATTCAGTTGTTCTCTTGTCACCGAAACAGCCATTATCCGAACTCGTCTTCTTATCTCCTCGTCTATTGTGTGCGCTATTTTAAGCCAGACAGTACCACCCTCCCACTTTTCGGCTCATAAACGACAACATCGTCACCAGTTGGCGGCGAGACACGCCTAAGAGTCAATCAGTCGACTATTGTGTGCGTCCGTGATGGGAAGGTTGCTTACCCGCCGCGGGTACAGCGGCGGCAGTCGTATAAGAGGCAAGTCGTTCGTGGCATATTGGCCTCGTGTTTCTCCAGTTGTGTACGTTTTGTCGCGTCAACTTATAACAGAGAAGATGGCGTAATTTATTGTTGGACAGAAACGAGATATGTCTGAGGTTTGTTTGGCGTTAGATTAATCGTCGGAGAGGTATAATATATGTTTAATTACAGTTTGCTTTTGAGTGGCAGTTGATGGTATTCAAACAGACTCCTCTTCACAACAACAACAATAACAACAACAACAACAACAACCCCGATTTTGTGCGTACAAAGATTTGCTGTCGGTTTTTGATTGATGAGTCCTTGACAGCTGTCTATGGTGGCGAGTTATGGCGAGCGGCCTTGAGACATCGGCAGGGGATCCAGTTCCGGGTCACGACCGCCGATATTTCCGCTATTTCTGGACCGATCCGCCGCTCAGGTCCAAGTCTTTCGGATGCGAACAGCAGCAACAACAACGACCGAAGCCGAAGTCGCGGGGGTGGAGCTATGAATTAAAGAGAATACCTCAGGCGCCATATCCTTTCGAGATGGTACCGGGAACACCCCCCCCCCAACACCCTGGCGTTGATAATACTCCACTGGGATTGCAGAATGTCTTTCCCCTGTGGTTACGGATCAGAATCTACCCCCCGTTATCGTTATCTCAGATCTGGACGCCCCAAAACACACACACACACACACACAGAGAGACACACGCGCGTATAATATGGATATTACTCAGTGATGTAGATCTACATAATATCGAGTCTCTAGTAACACTGACTTCCTTCTGACGAATCCGGAACTATAAATCCTGAAGAACATCTACTAGAACCTCTAGCTCAGCCTTACGCGAAAATAAATCCTGAAGAACATCTACTAGAACCACTAGCTCAGCTTTACGCGAAAATAACACACACACACACAGAGTGAGAGAGACACACACAGAGAGTGAGAGACAGAGACACACACACACACACACACTGAGTGAGAGAGAGAGAGGTCGAGAGGGAATCGCGGGAAAGATACCCCCCTCCAAACTCACTAAATTAACAGATCAAAACCTTTCAATATCAATTTACCTTTAGTTTCTCCTTTTCTGCTTCGATCCAAATTTAACCAACTACAATAATATATGAACCTATATTACAGGTTATGATATAGTATCTATATTGCTATATTGTAGCTCTACAAAGATAAACAAGTTTGTGTGTACATACTTCATACCAGAGAAACCGTTCTCCCCAAACTATTATATATATATATATATATGTGTGTGTGTGTGTGTGTGTGTGTACTCAGTCCTCGAAAGATTTATAAACATTTTTTAATATACTGGTGGTAGTTATTATCTTCTAGAAAATAGCCTCGCGCGTATGTGTATATAAATGTGTGTGTGTGTGTGTGTGTGTGTCATCAGCCAGGTTATGTATGTCTGTGTAGCTACAGTTCACCCTATTTACTCCCGTCACCATTAATCTTCTCCCAAACTGACAACGGACTAAGACATATGGCCCAGCGGAGCCAAGTTTAAAGTAATTGCACGCAGGTCTTAAGTAACTGGTTCGGTGCCGCTCGCGTGCCCCGAATGATGACACAATAGACGCCAGATAGCTCCGGCTGAAATATGGTTTATAAGAAAATGTGTTACGAGATGGCGTGAGATTGGCAACCCGCCTACAGCCTCCAGGTACTTATTATGTAATTAACGCTATACATTCCCCGACAATTGACGACCAAAAGATGTACACGCAAGCAACAGCCAATTATAGGATGATTCCTGGGACGCTGCTCCACCCCAAACGTCATCCTTACGTCATCCACCGGGAGACAACATACAATAAAGAGATTAAAATAATAAAGACAAACATTCGCTCAAGAAATCTGTCCCGTAAAAATTTAATTAAGCTAAAAACAAGTAAACATTCCATTATCCACACCCACACACACACACAGAGAGACATATATATATATATATATATATATATATATATATATATATATTTTTGAAAGATAACTCTTCTTGTGATGATATTTTGAAAGATGATATTTATATCCGGCTGTGGGAGCTGAATTGTCACACTTCAGTGAAGGAAATAATGCAAAATCACATCAGAACAACATATACACACAAAAAAAACTATTTTAAATCTCAAACTGCCATGATAACGGTAGATGTTTGCTGATTATTAAACAT
This sequence comes from Paralvinella palmiformis, assembly GCA_025642065.1. Taxonomy (NCBI): domain Eukaryota; kingdom Metazoa; phylum Annelida; class Polychaeta; order Terebellida; family Alvinellidae; genus Paralvinella; species Paralvinella palmiformis. The sequence continues at coordinate 345,367 of JAODUP010000042.1, read as the reverse complement.
TATATTAGATTAAATAATAAATACATAAATAAAATTATCCACTCATTAATTTTTTTACATTGAAAATGAACATTGCAACAGTCCGGAATCGACTATATGAATAAATGCTAACTCTCTGCGTTATTAGTATTACTACGCCGAATACCCCTTTCTGATTGGTCGAGCTCTCAAGGCCGCCCGTTTTGATTGGTTCAATCAGATCAGTTTTGCTTCTGCACGTTATCGGATTGGTTAATAAAGTCTGGATCGAAATTTAGATTTTGGCTTAAAATAATAATAGGTTTAGTAATGCTTAGAATAATAATTATAACTAGCAACTGAATGTGATAATGAATATTATTATTCATGATCGTGTAGTTCAAATAACAAACAATATCAGATGTTTAATACTAAACAAAAGCTAACAAAAATATTACTAATAAATGGCAAGAACATAAACATTAATAGTAATAAAGGTTATTATTACTACTGTTAATATTATTATTATTATTTTTATTATTATTATGGAAAACAAATAAACAACAAACTGTAGTCGGAATAAGCAAAGACAGGAATTATATATATTATTAAAGTAATATTTTAATTATAGTAATTATAATATTATTGATTATGAAAAGGTTGTTCATTTTAGAAATATTTTATATTGACACAAATAATAATAATTTAGCCAAATGCTGGACAATAGACCCATTGCATGATGACGTCAAAAACCAAAACAAACCAGGTGCGCTTTGCATTGTGGGATTTATAGGGGGGTCCGCCGAGCGATAACACCGTGATAATCCCGCCATTTTAACCTTAAACGTCAATGTTCCGGATCTGTTATAATCATGCCAAAAAACAAACAAATAAACCAATAATAATAAATAAATCATATAAATAAAATAAACAAACAAACAAATAAATAAACAAAACTAAATAAATAAATAAACAGACAAATAAACAAACACCAGGACTATAAACATCTACATAAAACCTAGACTTATTATTACACGTCATACGGAGATAATATATAGAGACAGACAGACGGACAGACCGACAGTGAGATAGAGAGAGAGATAGAGAGAGAGTTCAAATGTTGTCATCATCTCTAGTTCAAGTTTATTTAAATATATTCTCTTTATCTATCCGTTATATGATACTGGGCTTCAACTTTTATTGCTTACATCCAAAGCGGCGTCTACTCAACGCTAAATAACTTAACACTGTTTTCTTTATGTTCTAGGCGGCCATACGCGATCCGGCGACCTTCACCTGCCGTTGACATAGCAACATAAAGGAGTCACTTTGTGGCGCGGCCGATTTATATGCAAATGAGGCCGACTAAATTGGCTCGCTGATCGGCAGGCTTTCGTCATCTCTCCACAACATTGCCGCATACCTCGCTCCAAAAAAATAAGAGGTCCCCCCCACTCAAGACCCCACTCCGAAACACCCCCCCCCTGAAATTGCGGCTCCATGCCGAGCTCAAAAACGAAGCCAAAGGTCATGAACTTTGGCTTTCTCAAACTAATGAAATTTTTTCTAAAAATAGATAGGCTTCGGAATATGAAAAAATTGTGATATGATTGATGTGGATTTGTCCGGAAACACTTCATGATGATCTGTTTGTTTATATTTGCCGATAATATTGATTTCTTCAGTGGAATATTTCATAAATTTTTACCCGATGTTGTTGTGGTTTTTTGGCCGCTGATCATTTCCAGACACGAGACGGAAGTGCCAGCAACAACAACAACAGCAACAGCAGCAGCACTGACAAGATAAATGTTATAAGACCAATTCATCAATCAGAATTTAGAAATCTATTTAAAAGCAACCTCGTCCCCCCGGGGAAGGGCGGATTTTATTACGATTCAATCCAGCAACACACACACACACACACACAAAACACACACACACTTGTTTGCGTTAATTTCCTCCTCCAGATTATTAAGCTATTGGCACATGTTGTTGTTGTTGTTTATTTTTGTTCTCCTAATTATTAAGCTACTAGTATTTATTGTTGTTATTCTTGTTGTTGTTGTTATTTCCCGACTAACAATGGCGGCACAATATAGACAGATCCAGACAGTGACAAAATAGATGGTTTTCGCATCATCAAAGTTATCAATAATATTCTAACAACAACTAAGCCGCGCTCCCAGATTCCTGTAGAACGTAAACAAATCATAAATCACGCGTTAACCATCTAACTGTACCGATATCTGGAGCAGTTAGGTCACGTGGCTCTGTCGTAAATGGCTTCCGTTGGTCGGTTCGATGATTTTACGTCTTAGACAATGTCCGCCATTTAGGTCATTAGCCGCTCGTTACGACCGAGAGAGTTACCTGGGCTGGCGCATGAGCGTCGGGCATCTAACTGCCGTTAAACATACGGGGTCATGACGTCGACGGAAAATGGTCTGGTGTCGGTCTGACGGCGTTTACAACGTCATGGGTCGTTGGAAGTAATTAACTACGTCATAATTATGGCGTATCGCTCACCCCACCACTTGTTACGGACAATGGGTGGCGCTGTTCTCGGCTGTTCCCCGCGACGACTGTGTGTTCCGAGTAGTGCATTCTTGTTCCCAGTGACCTATAATTAGCATTAGCGACCTGACCCTGTTCCTATTTCTGCGGATAGCTTCATGATTTTTGGTGATTTATTTACGTCAACATACGCACGTTCGTATTTTCGGTGACACGACCCTATTACCAATATCATATCCCTGTTCCCGTCGACCTGTGCCCGTTAAAGTGACCCGACCCTGTTCTCATTGACCTATCTCCGTTTTCAACGACCGTCTAGTATTCTCGGTTAACCACAACCCCCTCTCTTATCGGAATCAGGCGCCGCCGTGACCGGACATGACCTTTTCTCTGACCCCACCTCCGCCATTAAGCGGCGAACAGAAAATAAAACACTGGCGACCTAATCTCTCTGAGAAACAGCGCCAGCCATTTTATCTCAAGTCACGAGATCTGCCCACAGCCGAGGTGTCTGAGCTGGGAGCGGAAACGACGTCATAAACACGCCACGTGTCCACTATCAGCCCTCCGATCCCACACTCGACCGAAGACCTTAAGGACGAGTAACCTTTTCAACTTTGACCCTTGTCCAACGCCCTACAGTTGACCTTGGGTTCGGTCTTTTGCCGGGAAGGGTGGTGGGGGTATGATACACGGGCTCAAGATACCCGGACCAATTCTATCTCCGGTGATCGATAGCGTCCGTGTGTTTCGCATGCGCAGTCCGGATACGTCTGGATACACCGGGATAGTCCCGGATATCACGTGGCCTCGTCTCTGGAGTCGGTTTATCTAGCAGTGTTCAGGAACACAGATGAGAAGACAACTTGTTTGTGGTAAGTTCGAAATCAATGAGTGTTTGGGGAATATCCCCACATCACTCCCCCACCAGTCACGTGATACCAACAACCACCGATATGGTGGTATCGGTTATAGCGAGATGCATTGGGAACGGACAGACGGACGGATAGACTTCGAGAGACGGGCGGAGGGGGGGGGGTGGAGTGATTGATTGAATTTCTCCTATAGAATAATCGGGCATCTGCTGCATGCGCACAGCCGGACAGGGATGTAGGTATCCGTACATGGAGATTCACCTCAAACGCCCCCCGATCAACAGTACCACCCCCCTCCACACACACACACACCGCGCGAGCACGCATTCGAGAGGTAGCACGCACTCGTAGACATACGCGCGTGCAGGAATAAAGCCCGTTTAAAACGTAAACAATAATGATATCACGATTATAATGAATGAAGCGGTAAAATCATTACAGATAACATTCATTATCCGATAAAACACCTGCCATTTGTGGCCGAGATCCAGTAATCTATGTTATCATGTCTTAATGTCTTCAGAATGGGGACCGATGATAAATTTAGATTTTGTTCAAATCGTTCCCTCGTCGAGTTTCTGGATTGTTTGAGGAGCAAAAGATGTTCCCGATCGATCATCTGTTATCTCCATGAAGCTAACGATGTGGGGGTGTGACGGGAAGGGCTTGATGCTTGGAATAAGGGGAGATGTGTGTGTGTGTGTGTGTGTGTGTGTCCACAGACTGTCTTCAGTGTGCCAAGTTTAGGTTCAGGTTTCTCTATAGGTGTATGAATATATTTGTATATATATATATATATATATATATATGCGCGCGTGCGTGTGTGTGCATGATTATGTCAGGTTTACTACAATGTGTGAATCTGTTCCAGTACATCAATCTGATCATCAATCTCTCTCCCTATTTCCCGTACACTCCCACCAAATCCTCCCCCCTTGTACAAACTCTCCCACATCGCCTACAATAGTCGTCATCTACCCGTCCCACCTCCCATCAGAGTTACCGGGAACCCCCCCCCCCCCTCCCGCGCCCACCGGCACCACCACCACCACCACCACCCTCAACCCCATCTCCAGTCCTCTATTAGCAATCTGTCATCGATGTGACAGTAGCTGTAAGTGATGGGTTTAGCTACCTGATGTATTATGATAAAATACTACCTTGGTCAGCTATAGGATGGTCGTCTGAAAACTGGCCACAATCAAGTAGATCTGTCTCCATTTCAGCCAGTTCACCAGCCAAAATGACTAAATATGTACATTCTCCGATGTTCGCCATCAAAATCCGGGTAACCAACTGGTGACGGATAGGTGGCGCGCGCGCCGGGTTCGGGGGACGCCGGAGGGGTGGTGTGGGGATCCCGGGGGTTGGGTGTCGGATCTGGAAGGCGGGCGTGGGGATGGCTGGAGGCGGGTGTGCTGGTGCCATTTGAATTTGTCTGGCAGTCATATAATAATGAGATGAGCTTCTGAGTTTATAATAGGTGTGATGTTAGGATTGGGGAGGGGGAGGTTATATAATCTCTCTCTCTCTCTCTCTCTCTCTCTGGTGTTCTGTGTGTGTGGTGTGATGCTGAGTGCTTTTTTTGTGTGCTGTGATTGGTGTTGTGTTGAGTATATATATATGATATTTGAGTAGTATGGTGTGATGTTGATAGGTGGAGGTACGTTGCTTTGTTGTCGTGTTGTGTGCTTAGATAATGATATGTGATATGTTATATTTGTCATTATTCATATGTGTTAATATTTAATTTCATTAGTATTGTAGTGTCGAAAGTGTTTGTATTAAACATCATATAATGCTACTCTAATTTTAACAATTATTATATCATAAAAATCGTGAGTGTTTTATACACGTAGCACACTATAAACACACACACACACACACACACACACACACACACACATATATATATATATATATATATGTGTGTGTGTGTGTGGTGTGTGTGTGTGTGTGTGTGTGAAACAAACTCATGCAAAGACAGGCAACATCCTCCCCATCCACAGACCACATATTTATGAATACTTATTAGCAGAATACATACAAAAAATAACCAACTCCCAGTGTAAACATCAAATTCACCAAAACCCTGGTGACCACCTAGAGAACGAATTTTGTAAAACTAATCATTTTTCGTGTAGCAAATCATCTTCTGACATGACCGACGACACATAGTTTATGATCATGATTAATAAATTGCATGACACCGATAGATTTGTCATCCTGTTGACAGCTTCGCCAAATGTACTATTAGTATTATATATTTAACGTAACCGGCGGCCAAAACACAATACTACGTGAAATATCTCGATTACACACACACACACACACACACACACACTGGATATATATATATATATATATATATATATATATATTAATGAAATACACCATGCAATTGGCATTCCTTATAACGAATAAACATTAAAATTATGCGTGATGTTATTCCAAAAATTATAATTTGACCCGTAATTAAACCAGTTTGGGTCAGTAAACTTTCCCATTGGTGTTGGTAGATCTAATTACCAGAAACAGGTGGACAATCGAAAATCATAATATTGGACAGGATTAATTAACTTCTCCAATATAAATCAAGGCAGTATGGGTGTGTCAAAAAGGTGAACGATTTTAATGAATTATCGAATTTTATCTGAGAGAGATGTGAAAAAATACTAACTCATTTAACAGTTTTTTTCTCCGTTTTCATGTGCGTTGTCTCTCTCCTCTCTTTATCTAGCTGTCTGTGGTTGTGTCTGTGTTTATCCATTTGACCTTTCGGCCAAGGTGACTCATAAACCAGTCCAGGTGACAAGCCAGTAATTAGCGATGTGTCTTTGGGGTTATAAAAGCTCAGCGGATGGTGTGTGCCGGTATACGGTCATTTTTACACGCTCCGAACTCGGTGACGGCAGGAGAGAGAGAGAGGAGAGAGAGGAAGAGAACGAATTGATCCAAATTACAGACGGACGGATGGAAAGTATCAGTGGGAGAGGGGGGGGGGCTTGGCCGGTGTTTATGACTGTCGAAGGTGTTTTTTGGCTTGATGTAAGCCCGACCTATAGCTAAGCTTGTGTTTGTATTAAGATTAATGACAGGCTATAAAACCTCCGACCATCTTCTTAGCATCGTTTGTCTAACGTTATCATTATACGGCGAGAACACAGACAGACGGACGGATAGAAAGAGCCATAGACTAACAGACGGACGAACTGACGGACATAACAAACTCAACTGACAGTTTATAAACATCAAGACAGAATTTAGTCCGTTGATGTCTCCGAGAAAAGACCTCCACGTGATCCCCCGGAGAAATACAACATGCGCAAGTCTCGTCACCGGGGCGAGAACCGTGTGGAAATAACGAGATTTGCCCACCGACGTTCGTCCGTCCGTGTGTCGGGATGTTTGGGGGCAAATATCCGGCAGAGCGCGAGTAATCGGTAGAAATTTGTTCCGGAAACTGGAACGTCCTCGCTTCTGACGTAACCCCCGTTTGCGGCAGTATCCAGAATAACCGGAAAACGCCGTCTTCCCGAAGAAGGCCGACCACCGATTCCGGATTAAGTTTGGCAATTAATCACGGATCTCGAGGTGTCGGTCTGCGAGGACGCCCTCTACCGACCAGCCATTACATAACCGAGCAGAGCGGCGAGTGTGAGCTGTGTGCGGGGTCTCGCCGTCGTAACAGGCGCGCGAGGCCTTGCCACTGCACGCGCGCGAGGCAAGAGTACGCGCTTACATAACCGTCACACTCGGCGCGGCGATATGGCGAATCAAGATGGCCGAAGACCGGAAGTATCCAGAAGGAATATCCGGAAGAAAGCCGGAAAGGTAAACGTGTGCCCACGTCACCGGTGGCACATAGCCAGATGTGGGGCACCGACAGATGTGGGCCGAGATCAATGTGGGAACGCAACAAATGTGCAAAGAGAGAACGGATGCTTGTGGAGTCGGTTAACCCTCTGACGACCGAATCTTCAGATCACCTGAAGCCACGAAGCAGCAAGTAAGTATTGTTCAATCTTCTAGACTCTAGTCTAATGATCTTCATGAAGAATTCTTCCTCAAACACAATATGTGTAGATCTAGATCTATTGCGCATATATATATATATATATATATATATATATGGATATAGTAGATCTAAATCACGTGGTATTATCTAGGTGCTACACTGCGGATATTTGAGGGTTTCCGGCGTTAGGTCCCGTTTAGACAGTCTTTACCAAGTACCGGGTGTCACCGTGTTTTTCTAGATTGTTACTGTCCAAACCTACACAAGGAGCAGATCACAGAGCGTATAGTCTATAGGCCAGGCTGTTGTTATCTGGGCAGGGGAGAGATAAGGCTAGATCAGTCTGCCATGCCGCGATAATAAGACACCAGAACAGATAACAGAACCGGGGCCATCTAACCAAGATACCTAGATATCAGGTAGGACATGTCGGTGTTGTTGTGTTAGAGAAAGAAGAAGAAAAAAATCTATATTTATCTACGGCTATTCATGCTCCCGGTTATCTATGAGTCCGAAGGTACAGAACACCAATCCCCCCTCCCCGTCGACCATCCACCAACTAGACTATAGTAGCGTAGAACTAGTTCGCAAAATAGAAATTCCACAAATGCTGCCCCGTCGGGCGTGCTTTGTGTCATAACCCCCGCACACAATCTGAGCTAACAAAAGCGCTTGCCCCGAGGCCTGCGCTAACGAGCTACGACCGCCGCCCCCCTTCACTATCAGGTCGCCGACCCAGCGTAAAAAACACCATAATAATATTCGAGCTACTATTATGGCGGATAATAATATTATTTATTAATTTTTCGTTATCTATTTCGAAGCCAGTTTTCTCGCTCTTCGTGTGTAAAAATGTTCGCCATTTTGTTCGTCGTTTTATCGATTCATTTAATGCGTTATTAACACAAATAGATAATGTTATCTGTTGGCAGATTAAATCATAATTCGTAATAATATTGTTCTGAAAATGTTCTGAGATAAAACATTTGACGGCAACAAAAGTAGACATTGACATGTTATGAAGATGAATCTGGGTTAACAAAATATTGATAAATGTATATATATATATATATATATATATATATATATATATCAATATAAAGATAAATATTATAGGAAAATATTTTATTTATAGTCACCTGCATTAGTGCTTCATATTCATACACAAACACATACGCGTGTTGTGTGTGTCACTGTCAATATATATATATATATATATATGTTTTATATAATTTTAACAAAAACTGACAAATCCCTTCTCATCATTCCAGCCGAGTATACGTTCTAAAATATATATTTAAGTAATTGTTATCTAATTTAATTTTTGCTGTAAATATTTACACTCTAGTAGGCCAGTAAAATATAAGGATTAAATATAGTCTGAATCACACACACACAAACACACACGCACACACACACACACACACACATATATATATATATATATATATATATATTTATGCATGCAAACTGTCACCCACACACATTCAATGTTAGGAATTTTATTATTTATCACATCTCTGAATTTGCTGAAAACAAAATAATATTCACCAGTTTTTTATTCGTTTGTTATTTAAGTATCTAATTTTATATTTTATTGAATTTTTCTCTAATTTCATTTCAGTAAACATCATATTTTTGCCATCCAAATGTGCGATAATTTCACCGACACACAAAAAATATTTAATCGACATTTCAACAACGAAGCTTGCCGCGCAAATCACTTGCTATTTTTTTAACCCCTTTGTTTACATTCGAAAAGGCATAAATTCATCCGGTACCTGTGACCTAGTTCGTTCTCTCCGACAATCAATATCTTTGATCTCGGTGAAGACCGTACCCCGACGCTGTCAATAACGGCACAAAATACGTCATAATCCACACCTAAACCGCTATATTTATAGCTACTTACCTCGGTCTGCCCAACCTAGATGTTGCGAGGGGCCGCCATTTTCTCGTAAAAAGTAGTTCCAAGATGGCTACTGGCCGAACGAACGAACGCCGACGCTTGTAAACGGAGTTATTCGCGGATTTTGAGGAGTTTTGAGGCGATCCCAGAGTAAAATCTCTTAACTAGGTAATAAACCTATTTCTTCTACACGTATCCACGATTTGTTCGATAATCAGTTCGTTCCAATTCGCCAATAATCGTTCGATTTCTCTCCGACCCGGTGTCGTTTGTGTACATTGTTACGACAGTTATCGATCGATTTTCTCCGACCGGATATCAAACATACGACGATAAACGGAACCTTGGAAGGTGGCTCGTGACTAAAAGTCGGCTATCAATCATATTATCGCTAATCGGATGAAGTCGGTTAAATAACAGAATAATGGGAATTAATTCTCGGGTATATTTATTTTTGTTGTTGTCCGCGCGAAGCGGCCATTTTGTTGCTGCGTGTGTGTACGCGCGTTGTGTGTGTGTGTGTGTGTGTTTATTTTTTATATCCCAAATCCAAGAGATGGTTTCTTATTGAAATACCAATTATTGATAACGGCTAATAATTTCATTCTCTACGCGCCTGATTAGATAAAATTATCGTCTGCCTCCGCATATTAACCGCCTAATTCCTGTCGTAAAATTATAAATAAAAAATTTCTCTCGGGGCATGATAATAATTAGACGGTCGAAGAACTAAGGAGGCGCGGATCCACGGCCAGGGATGTGGGGGGGGTTCGTCTGATTTCGGGAAATACGCTGGTGTGGGAGGGGGGTAATCCCGGGAATGGACGTCGCCGGTGAAGGTGAGGGGACAATTTGGAAAGGACGTCGTAAAAAAATCTCGCATCCACGGATCGTCAATTACTGGACGGGCCAAAAATATCGGCGGCCGACCATCGGATGATGAATGGCTTCAATTATGTGTGAAAAAATGAATAATTCCTCCGCCAAGCTGCCGATATTTACCGAAAAAAGTCCCCATTTCTAATAAATTCCGCACGACGGGTTTGCGTTCCATTTTAAAATTGATGAACCCATTCATCATTCACTCTTCCGCCGGCGACGGCCTCACCCCCCCCCCACCCCGGGACGTAATTGCGCCAGGGAGGTGGTTTCCGGTGTCTGTATGCTCGTCCGGAGCCGTCTGATCCCGGTTGTCTAATAATTACAGGTGTCTATTATTTATATATATATATATATATATATATATTTTTCGTGTACGCGAGTGCGTGTGTGTAATACAACTGCTATTCGATCAGTGTCGGGGTAATATATATATATATATATATATATAGGCTTGTGTATATATATATATATATATATATATATATTAAGAAGTCGCTGTGTGTATATTTATATATATATATATATATATATATATATTTTGTGTGTGTGTGTGTGTGTGTATGTATATGTATGTATATATATTATATATATATATATATATATATATACTTATATATATATATATATATATATATCGTCTTTATATATATATATATATATATATATCGTCTTTATATATATATATATATAATTGTTTGTGTGTGTGTGTGTGTGTGTGTTTGTGTGTGTGTTCCTACTTCTTCCATACGTTTGGCACAGACTCAGATCGCAATTTCTTTCACATTCTCCAACATCGATTCTGACGTTTTTGTCCGGTTTTTGCCGCCGCCGCGGTCGGCCATAATTTCGCCCATAATTCGCCATAATCGAGGTCTATTCATAAAGTTGATGGATTCTGTCAGTCGGGTATTTTCCCGCTGATAACATTCATCTGTCCTGTATTAAGTGGCCCCCGCCTATTGTCTGTGAGCGGCTCTTATCGGCCGAGAAATGGCCGTAAAATAAACGGTGAGGCGATGAGTGGCCTTTATGACACTGTCAGCGACTACCTCACCGCGTCATACGTCATCTATTGACGTACTGACGACGTGTTTGGTAAATAGACAACGCTGAACGATTTGGTGTTTGTTTTGGTGGAATTGTTTTGGTTAGGGACCACATCTCTCTCTCTTTCTCTCTCTCTCTCTCTGTGTGTCTGTGTGTGACAGCATCGCCACCCTCCTCTCTCTTTACTCCCTCATTCATTCGCTGACGTGAGGAAAGAGCGACCCGTCTCCATGGCAAAACCGGTAGCGCGTTCGCTCACAGTTCTCTGCCATCTGGACTTAAATCCAGTCCAGGTTGTGTTTAAGGGATGTTTCATCTCTGCACCAAAAGTGTACGTTAAATATTAAATATTTTTGGTGGCTCTTATTCTAATCTGGCTCACTGACTCACTCATTCACTCACTTCGCAGAAACTAGTTTGGCATAAACATGAGTGTCCGACAGACTGACTGATTGGACACGTAACTGACTCACACAGAAGCCGTCCCTCCATCTGGTCAACTCGTCGGCGTTGTCGACTGTTGGTGTCACGTGACCAAGTAGTTCCTCAATGGCATGCGGATTATGACAGTAATGATAGATCACTCCGCGAAATGAAACTATAACCAGTATATAGTTGTTGTCCTTCAAATATCGAAAAGTGACATATACTAGGCATAGCCGGCACAACGACCCCCTTCCCCCAACACCTACTTCCACATATTCACAACGCCAAGCCTATGACACCCCCCCCCCCCACCGTGAACACCAACCCACTGGCTCCGACTAGAAAGCGGTCTTTTAAAACGGCCCTCCTCACAAATGGGACTATTTCGTTGGCGGATTACGAACGCTTTCAGCGGGCAGCACATCGGTCATGGCGGCGCTGATGGTTTTCTTTTGAACTTTTTCGGCATCCTTTGAAGGCAGTGATTGAGCGCAATCTTCCTCGCCGCCATCGACTCCCCCCCCCCCTTCCCCATCTCCTCCGCACTGAAGAGCGTGTATGTTTGTGCGCACATTTCTCTACCGGTCGCCTCTCGCCCAAATCAACGCCAGACTAGCGAGGCTATTATAGTTCGGCCAAAACGCGAATACCGAGGTTTTGACAACCGACAAAAAGACCGGATGCCATGTTCGATTTTTCTCGGCCAGAACGAGGCCGCCACACTTTTCGCCACTTCGATACATCGTCCCCAAGTGAAGTCGTCACTTCTCATAACTTCATGTACAGGTCATTGTTAACGGTTCGGCACCTTTTCGGTCTTGTCTACCACGAGCGTTGGAAAACAGCCCCACCTCGTCCACAAGTGCACCCTCCGGGGGTGGGAGACGAATCCCACCCCCCCCCCCGGTATCGCCACGTTCTTAAACAAACTTGCAGCACTCGGGTAGGAATATTTGTTCCCACGTGACTCCTTTTCGGACGTATTCGCTCTTCCGCTGGATAATTTAATGACGATCATACACGCATGCGTGCAGGTCAGCACGCATGTCCAAGTGCGGCCTTCCCCCGGTCACGTGACGGTCTTTCCGCCCGGTGCGCGCCGTCACTTCCGGTTAAGTTCCCGCCGATGTCAATATATTTTCGGCGTCTGCCCGACCAAACGGGAATCTATCAATGTCTCCGAATACGGCGGACGCCATTTTCTATAGAAAATCGATTATATTGCCAGGGCAACGCCTCCCAGACGGAGATAAATTGCTTTCCGATACCGTCGGACACCCGCTCAACCCCCACGGGGACGTCCCGGTCCTCGGCCCCTTTCTATTTATTTTCGGATATTTGATGAAGGCAGATATCATCCGTCCCCCCCTCCCCTTCTCACCGGTTCCGGCGCCATCACTTCGATATGACAAAATCTAATAAAGGTGAGGAACCCGAGTGCGTTATTGGGGTGAACCCCCCCACCCGTCGTAGTTCGAAGCTGCGAACTTACCTATCGAGACAGCGTTATGTACCAAAGACTTATAAGATCCTCGACTTAACTGACGAAGATTCGCCTCCATTCCAGAAGATGGCATGTGGAGTAATTCAGAGATCTGGGGGCATCTTCCCGTCTCTGGGGCCCGTACGATGAAACTGGAAATCCTAGCCGCAATATCGTGTTCGATTCAGTGCTGGCTATGGGAGTAGGTTTTAGGAAATAGATCTGAGCCAGGGCATCCTTATCGGGGCAGCTCAGGAACCGCCGAACATATATTCCTCCCCCCAATTACGGCAAGTCCCAGAATGGTACGTTTCCCATATCGGCGTCGATGCTAGCTGGCGCCAAACACAATGTGTTTCTGTTGTCCGAAAATGAATATTTTACCAGCTGAGAGGACCGCTTTTGACTGTGTGAGATATACACCCAGGGTTTGGTGAGGTAGGCTTCAGGTACCCTGGGCACGATAAGTACCTTCTCGTTGGTAAATGGTGTTGATTGGTCGGCTTGGCAAATGCTTATACTGTGAGTGTCGTATCGACAAGAGGAATACGTAAACAGTTAGCCTTAAAACGAAAATGTAATGTTGATGTTCCTGAATGGAATAATACAAGAGCAGAAAGGTTATTTGGGCACGAATGGACGGGAACATGGGGGGTGGTGGTGATGGAGGTGGTGGAGGAGGTGGTGATTGAAGCACGTACGCTCAAACTCATTCACATGCATAAACGAATCTTCACTTCATACTCGCGACCCGATGTAACCCAGCTTTTCGCCCACTCAGGCGCGCGCGCGCACCAATCATTCACAAACAACAACACTAACAATAGTCTATGGGCGTTTAAAGTTGCCTTTTATTCAGGAGAAAACCGAAGCAACATCTCTCGAGCATTTCGACAAAAACCGACAAATGATATTGGAGAGCGGACCTCCCTCTTTGTCTCTCTGTCTGTCTGTCTATCTATCTATCCATCTCTCAGATAGAAGTCATCTTTTTTCCCGGGTTACACGTTGTCACGGCCGAGAAAAATATTCCACGTCTGATTTATGATATAACAGGACGAACGCATATCGGGTTACCTAATACAGGTAATTTTGAACAATAATCTTTTATGCAATCGCCTCACAACGTTAAATAACCCCCCCCCCCGCTTTTTAGGGCAAATATTACAAATGGCGAACGAAAGACGATATCCGTTTTTGTTCTTTTTCAGCCCCGGAAAAAAATCCCGAATTCGCTGACATATTTTCGGGATAAATATTAATTACGTCTCTGTAGAACGCATAATCAGTTACGCGTCTACGAGGTGATAAAAGCGGAGTTGGGACCGGGGAGGGGGAGGGGGGGGGAGGTTCTTCGGGATTTTTGTCCGATAAATACGTAACAGCCGGACTACGTCTTATGCCGCACAACCAGAGATAAACCGAATTACTATATTCAAAAATTGTCGCCAAATTCCAAATATTTGAGTTACGACGGCTTAAGTTCGCGTGATTGATGAGTCAAATATTCTTCCACTTCCACCACCTCCCCCCCACCTCTCTCTCTCTCTCTCTCTCTCTGGGCGAGAATATTGCCCTCCGGAGATGATAAAAATATTCATAAAACTGCCCGCTTTATCAGAAATTTAATATAGAAGAAGCTGTAGATGCGAACTTGGCGAGATAACCTTTTTTTTTTCAAAAAGAGGAAAAATTCGTTTTCAAATGCGACATTATCCCAGGCCCTAGTTTGTGGAGAGACCCGGAGCAATATCGGTTCAAACGTTTTACATTTGGGAGAGAAGATATCAAGATGTCATATGTTTACTTCGCGCATAAAAAAAAGTCCTCCAGGCAGTATCTGACCTGTTTATTGGCTGTCGTCTGGAACCAATCAGAGACGGCGTATTAATCAAATTTGTGTCGTCATTAATTTTACTCGCTGTCAGCGCCTTATGGTGGGTTACATGGATAAATTTCAGAAGTAGTTTTTTTCTCTCCAGACAAAATGCTAATCTTTGACTCTCTGCCGAGTCCTAAGAAGATTAGGTCTGTTCGATTTTTATTTGCTTATTATGAAATGTATTTTTTTTAATCGAACATATTCATGGTGTCTACACGGATATTGAATCGGGGCGTCAGAGATGTCATGACGAAAACCATACTTTTCTGGTACTCATTCGATAGGAGGATCAGAATCCGCTTTTAATTTCAAAGCAACGTTTTCGAAATGCCCATTAACCAATCGCTTGTTAGCTCTTGCTATCCAATAGGAAAACGAGATCAGAACGCATGCGCGAAATATGAACCAATCAAATTGATGTGCGGAAAAATGTATTTTGCTGATGTGGTCATGATTGGAAAAAATTGAAGCCTTTCTTGTTAATTGTTAGAAAATCAACCTCCAGCTGTTACTGGTACATACCTGGTACCGAGGCCCCCCTCGTGAATTATGCAGCTGTTTGATATTTAAAGTACATTATTTAGGCTGATTGAAGGTTAATGACCTTGGCCCTAGAAAGGTGTTGTTTTGACCTCAGGTAACTGGCACATGGCTCGACCTAATTTCGGCCATTAGTGCCGTAATCAGCCTCGCGGCAGAATTTGTACCTTTTACGACAGCTGATGTCTGTTTGACGTCATCAAATAACTGTCCGTACAGTACGGCTGCTCGAGTTGTATGGATATAGTGGAGACACCAATCCGGGTCATGACCTGCTGTTCTAAAGATACACACATACATATACACATACATACACTCGCACATGGGCGCGCGTAGATTGATGAGGAATTATATGTATCAGTATAAATGTTATAAACGTTAGTCACCTGATGAATATTGCAGATTTGATATTTGAGATTATTCGTCTTTGTGCCAGTGCACTAAAATCTCCCCCCAAACTCCCCCCTGTATTTAAATTTTACACAGTAATATTAATCTATGTGAGGCGAGAGATTATGACATAAGTTTGTCGGTACCGATAAATCGTTTTATTGACACGTGTTAATATGAACTGTTACTGTTGTAACTCTAACTAGTGACGGTTATATAACACCCATCGTGGCTGTTATGCCAACCGCTACTCTGTTATCACAGTTACTGTGCTATCCTATAAATATCAACATGACCAGTTAACTTTTAACCTGTTATATAACTCCAGTTTCGTTCTCGGCAGCAGTTACTAATATAACCATCTTAATAACAAAACCAGCAGTTACTACTGCAACGCCATCTGGACAGTTATTCATTATCGGGTGTGGCGTGACTTGGTGGGCGGTGTTGACCTCGATGTAATGGGAATGTTCTGCGGTGGTATCCGCGGCCGGGTCAATGGGAGTTCACGGATCTCTTGATCCAGAAGGATCTGTGCATTAATACACGCCGATAGCGGAGGTCGCCATCGGATGACCGGTTGATGAATTAACAGGGATCAGATCCCGGGTTGTGCGATATCAACATAAACAACACATTCCCACCACTTGTCAATCACTCGCATCCGGTACGGTAATTATGGGCAATATTATGTAAACAAAATATAAACAACACACACACACACACACACACACACACACACACACTGCCGCACCCAGTCACCCGGTTATATTTATATCTCAGATCAGAGTTGTGTTGTACCTAACACTTTATCATAGAATATGGCCTTTTCTAGTCTTCTACCCCATTCATAAAATGTGCTACCTACAGATTTATGTTTGTTTTTGTAAATCAAAGTTAAAAAAACAGACAGTCGAGTTGTTATTGTATATACATTGTCTGATTATTTTTATGAAATATACTATCTTTACAAAATGGCTATTAAAGATCATTTTATTATGTTCTGATTAAGTCAGAGACACCCTGCTCCTCTTTGTTATCAATTTGTAGGCGATGGAGGGTAATTCTGTTTTGTTTACGGCTGATAAAGAGGTTATATAACGGCGTGACCCCGGGTATGTTTTGTCCCTTTAGCCTCTGAGCGCCGCTTTCTTTGGTAAAGTTATTATCATTAACCATCTCATGTTGTATTAGGAGTGATAGATCAAATAAAATGACAGGATGTACACAAGTTTGACATATTTTTCCAACCCAACAATTTTTACAAACTCGGTTTCGTTTACCTTTGATAGATATCTCTTACTTTGATTGTCCCGGGTGAGGTTACCTTGTTTGGGTTTTTATAAAGTCACATCGGGATGAAATCTTCAAAGACACAACTAGATGTAATTAATTCTGTGCCCAAATTGCGCGTACATATTTCATCAACACAACCTGGGTTGGTTGATTTTTGTAAATGGGTACATGGGTAAAACTCTACTCGGCCCAGTTATTATATATGGCGATCTTGTTGGCTACATACACCCAACCGGTTGGGCTGCACCCAATCACCCATCTTCTTCTTCTTCGTTTCACCAATAAACAATTATCATCATCATTATGGTATTTGATGGCTCTGAGTAAATACTAACTTTACTAGGTCACACCTCCCAAAACGTAAGCGATACAAGCAGCCTCCATGTTATATATATATATATATATATATATATATATCAGTCCTTGGTAAGACATCACACACACACATACAGAAAGAGAGAGAGACATATACATATATATATATATATATCAGTCCTTGGAAAAACATATCACACACACACACACACACACACAGAGAGAGAGAGAGAGAGAATTTGTAAATATTACGAATATATGATCTTACTATACAATTATGACCTACTAGAGAACAGAACCTAGACAGGGTCGCCCCGTGGTCATGGCGGGGTCTTCTTTGAGCCGGAAGGTCGAGACACGGGCCTTGGCCATCAGCCCCCGGGGGTCGGTCCGGGCACCCGGGCAGCCAATTAGCGGCTGGTAATTGCGGTGTCAGGACTTCTTTTAAAATGGAGGACGATTTATGGGGCGAGTTTAAAGTTCGTATCATCTCTTTGAGAACCACATTTTGTCATGAAATGTTAGCAACGCAGGGATCAGCGGCGCAAGTACTCGCACGCATGACGAATCGCCCTCAATCGTCGGCCACAGGGTGTCCGGGATCTGGAATCCGGTCGTGGAGTCCGAAAACGCACCGGAACCTCTCCCGACCCGGCGGCATCCCGTTGGAAATTGGTGGGCGTATTTTCCAGTTCGATTGATTCGGGAAATTCCTATTTCGATTGAATGCGTGTTGCTTAAACACGGAGCAGCTGTACTGCTGCTTGACATCGGCACACCAATAAACACATATACAAACACGCTGAATCCTGATTTACAAAACATATAGTGTTTATTCGGGTGTGTTTTCTCGTTTTTTCACCTCACGCAAGTTTCGTTTATGGCTAGAATTATGCTAAATACCCCCCCCGCATAGTTAATAACCCGATTGATTATTTATACGTGAATTAAATTTTAATATAGGTGACTTCAATTTTTAAATAGGAATATCATTATATAAGTCAATAGTTATGGAGATAGAGAGGGTCGTACTGTCTTTAATGTGGAAGGAGAGAGAGAGAGAGAGGTGTGTGTGTGTGTGTGTGTGTATACCCCCCCCCCCCCCCCGCGCCAGATACACGTAATGTAACTCCTTCAATCCGGTTTACTAGAACTCCCAAGCTCGACGTACAAAGATTTATTCCGGCTGCCATCCGGGATCCTGAAGGTCGCCAAAGCTCCGCCACCGACCTTCCTAAATGTCGGCCCCACTCGCTCTCCGAAATATGTTTGCTTGCTTTCAATTAGATCCGGCCATAAATATGGCGCCGGTAAAGGAGCGCATTAATTTTATAGATTGGCGAGCCATGAATCCGGAGCTCTATAGGTGAACTATCTCAATTTCGCACATCGCCGATTCCGGAGTAATTTCACTTGGACTTGGTCTGGATGTTTTCTTTCTGGTTTGTAAGAACGGGCTCGCCCGCCTTTTGTTGGGATCGGGGATGTCGTCTGCGTGAGCCTCGCTTTCTGCGTCCTCTTGGCCAATAGGATAGCCGCTATTATAGGGGGATTCTTTATAAAAAGTCAGTCGATGATTGGTTAGCGGGGCAAGATTTGAGATGTGGGGGGAGGGTTGTTAAGGGGGATTTTGTAAGTTTTTTTCTGTGTATAGGAAGTTTCTGAAAGAGATGGTTTGGTTTTGTGTTTCGGGGAGAATCCCCAGGCTGTCGCTTAATCAGCACAGCCTCTATATTGGAGTGGTTGAGAAACCTCCTCCCCCACCACTCATAGGGGAGCAGTACGGAAAGATGGAGCCGAAATACCCTGAGGTTGGTCACTGCCAGAGTGTTTTACGTCCTCAGGGGGTTTTTAGCGTCCCCCTTTTGTTTGGGATCGGGAGCGTCTGCGTGAGTCGCCTGCCCACGGAAAAGGATAGCCGATTAAATTAATCTAAAAGTAGTCGATGATTGGTTACGGGGAAGTTTGAGATGTGGGGGGAGGGTTGTTAAGGGGGATTTTGTAAGTTTTTTTTTGGAAAAGTTTCTGAAAGAGATGTGAGAGAGGATGCTTTTATACTCTGAGTGTGAGTGCGTGCGTGTGTTAAAGGGCGGACACACAAAATCACGAATCACCTCTGGCCGATTCATCAGGATACGGACCACTGTCAAACAACGTTTCATGCTAAGCCTTATAATATGGGAGTCTCTCCCTACTCTGTGTGTGTGTGTTTGAATTTTTTGCCAAAGGTTATATAAGTAAATATATGTGAATCTTTGAGACAGCTTGTGTACTTATGCGAGAGGGAAAGGTGGGGGGGGGGGAGTTGTGTCTCATAAACGTGAGGGAAAGAGAGACCGACCATCAAGCTAGCCAACACTTTATATGACCAACACAACGGTAGGCGAGATAGCTACGCCAAATGGCCCTGGCTCATCGATCAAACCCTGACAGCCGAGATAATGAATGAAGACCGGACTTGTTGAAGCGTCTCTTATATCAAGAGCAGTTCGGCCGAGAGCTCCAGGTAACGCGGTCCGAGACTCCCCAAGACTCCACACCGCGCCCGCACGGACTCCACGCGTCCGTCCGCCATAACCTCGCCCGTCCGTTTTTGTCGGACTCCGGAGCCAGTGTCGGGATAGTCGCGTACTGTTTTGATTATGTGTGGCTCCTGGTAGCCAGCCGGCAGTGATGTATAGCCAGAGGGATGATGTATGAGAATTAGGGCTTATCTAATCTGTCTCTCAGGAGACAGCTAACGGCCCCCGGCATAACACACACACACACACACACACACACGCACACACATAACACACACACACACCCGCACGCACAAACTGTGGATTAAAACGCTGATTTATCGTCCAGTTTGTATAACGGCGATTTGGGATCCTCTGTGCCAGCGCATTTTCACGCACTGCTAAAACACATGCTCCGAAGTCCGATCGGGACCCTGATTAATCGTCCATTTGACACCATCTGTGCCAGCGCATTTCCACGAACACACGCCGCCCTGCTTAATTTTAATCCAAAATTCAGCACCCCCTCCCACCATTTATTGTTTACAATGCAGTTGCGGCTCTGATATAATGTAAGCCACTTATATAATATTAATTTTTCAATCTTGTTTACGCCAACCTCAATTCCCATCAAAGCATCCGCTCTCGACTCGACTTGATTTGGAGCAACTGAACAGAGAAGCTCGGGACAGCTGAAGCAGCTGTCGACAGCTTGAAGTGGCAGCTGTCGACAGCTTGAAGTGGCAGCTGGATTTCGGATGATTTATCACCCGAACGGAGCCGATACAATCAGGCCAGTGTCTCTAAGTGTCAACTGACAGTGTCGTGACACATAACTGACCTTCAGTCGTCCTCTATGGCTGAAAAGGGGAGTCTCGTTTTCCCGAGCAAGGACAAAAAATTGGATAACAATATGTACACAGGAATAAATTTACTAGAACTAGTAATACGGCTAGTTTATGTTCGTACTACTGTCAGTAGGAGTTTTGTTTACTTGTTAAATGTTTATTTACAGGTATTATTAATAATAATTATTATTATTGATAATACTTTTTATCATCATTGTTGTCGTTTTAATATATTTGTCAGTAGGTGTGATTGGAAATAACGTATATAAGTTACAGTTAATCTGTATAATCAGGTACTATATACATTTATTACCTGAAATATTCAAGTAATACGTCCATTCTAACTGAGATTTAAATTTTAATACAGATCAGCTGGAAAAATTTCAGGTAATATACATATTACCTGATTATACAGATTAACTGTAATATATATATATATATATATATATATATATAATATAACAAACATTATGAACTAATTCATCCTTGGAAGACGATATTATTTTACCTGAAGTTATTAAATATGGATTTATTTATCTACGGTTATTAATTATTCAGTACATAATTAGCCCATTGTTTACTCACACACACACACACACACACATACCAACGTTGCTCCCATCGTGACAGGTGAATGTATGCCACAAACGTTGAGCTTTCGCTCGCTAACATGCGGACACCTTACTTTATCCGTAAACCAATCAATCTAATTATATCGCCACCCAGCGATTGGGTCATCGCTAATCGGCCGCTGATTGGCTCCGTCGGTACCCGGAGCTGATTAATTATTCATCAGCGCGTATTAATACGCCAAGTCGGCCCCTATAAGCTATCAGGCTTCATATTAACGAGCTCTTGTGTTCGGTTGACGCTTGATTGCTCTGTTTACAAAAGCGGCCGTCATTAACTAGGTAACTAATTAGCATCGTATATAAACAGACGTTCATTGTTGCGGGGGGGGGTTCCAGTGCCCCAGGCCCAGGCTTTATCAGCTAGCTGTTAAAAGGGTCATGCAGGTTATCCATATTATAGATATTTCCTAGATATATGGTTTGTTATGGTAAACTTTAATTCCTTGTTTTCGTAACTCGCACAAGTAATGCGAACTCAAAGTTGCCGTGGCAACAGTCCCGCACTGAAATCAACGACGAATTCTGATTGGTTAAGTTGGATTTTTTTACGAGGTGACCTAATTTTGGCCAGCTCATAGACCAAACAAATGCTTTTAAAATGATGACGGGTCTTGAGATAAGATAAAAGAGCAAAAAGGTATTTAGGGCCTTCTAAAAAAAATACGATTCTCACAACCGTAGAGCATAATATTGCCTTTTGACCGTGTTTTTTTACAGTTTGTTTTCATGGCGGCAGGTTTTTGGGTTTAGGGCGTTCTTTCAGTCAATGAAGGTATCGTTTTCGCTTGGCGCGCTTCGGTGACGCAGACCGGATATCGTCTGCTGGAGAAAGCTCTTTTCATATTAACTCACAGCGCGCCACCTAGCCGATAACGGGTGAGCGATAATAAAGGAAAGCCTGTGGAAGACTAAAAAATGGCGGTTCAGATAGAAGTGCGTTTGTTGATGTGAAGTTTTTTAAATGTTCTCACTTTCTCTGGGTGTGATTCCCCCCCCCCCTCCCGCTATCCCTTTCTCTAGTTGTCGAAGAACAAAGGACACTAGGGGGCATTAGAGGCGCCACAGACAACAACCCGAAATACCTGCTGCAGATAGGGACAGATACGTGGGCCTCCAGATAATTCGAAGCCAAACCCGCCCGATATCGGATAACTCGAATCTTTATCCTGCTTATCGGAAGTTGTTTGCGGCAGGCGGTTCGGATATAGCCCGCGGAGCAGGGACCACATTTGAATAAGTGGCACACGAGATAAGGGACATGAATGAATGGTGTAGATAAGGTTGGGCGATAATACGGTGATGCTGCCTTCAGTCGGATACGTCTTCGTTCGTCGGGATGGGTCGTAATGAAAGTCATTGCACCGGAAGCCGAGCAATCGCCATATTTGTTTTTAATTCTCGGCATTAGGTCCGCTTATGCGCACTTATGTCTTTCTGGTGTGTGTGTGTGTGTGTGTCACTCGGGGACTTACTCACTGACTCGGGACTTTTACAGAAATGTAGTGTGTGTGTGTTTCACTCAGGGACTCACTCACTCATAGACTGACTCGGGTCTTTTACAGAAATGTAGTGTGTGAGTGTGTGTTTCACAAACTGACTCGCTCGTTCACTCACACTTTTCCAGAGAAGTAGCCTCTCTCTCTCTCTCTCTCTCTCTCTCTCTCTGTGTGTGTGTGTGTGTATTCTCTCACAAACTCACTCGCTCGTTCACTTGCACTTTTCCGGATATGTAGTGTGTGTGCTGCTATAGTGCTATTTGGAGACACTCCACAAACACTTAGAGACAAGAACGCCATCTCCAATTAGTGTATTTATCTCACCAATAGCTCCATCAGGTCTTTGTCCTTTTATTCCATAGTGTCTCCTCTTAGACACTGACCACTGATAGCCCATCAGCGGCGAGAACCGGGCCATCTCATCGATTAGGTCACCTCGCCCGCATGCCCCCGTGGGCATCGTATGGGTATTTATCTTCCCTCGGTTGCCCTCCCAATTCCGGAACCGTCATCGCCCCGGGGTCGTCGCCCTATGGGGGTAGGCGACACGCGAGAGCAGCCCCTGACCAAACGGTTGGGCGGACATTTATATCGGAACCCGTATGTTGAGTGTAAACAGCCGACTGGCGTCCGACTTCTGGGGAGATGGAGTGGGTTTGGAGTCGAAT
This sequence comes from Paralvinella palmiformis, assembly GCA_025642065.1. Taxonomy (NCBI): domain Eukaryota; kingdom Metazoa; phylum Annelida; class Polychaeta; order Terebellida; family Alvinellidae; genus Paralvinella; species Paralvinella palmiformis. The sequence continues at coordinate 321,684 of JAODUP010000042.1, read as the reverse complement.
TATACATCAGGGAGCCGACTAATTGTCTCCTGTAGTGTCACTGATGAGACATTCATCAGACCAACACCGAAAATCAACTCCACTCAATCTGTCCATCAGGGTCGGCCGCCAAATCGCTTTGTTTCCATCACGTTCCCGGGGGTTGGGGGGACACGGACGAGTGGTTGAATTCGGCCCCATATAATACGTAACAGGTCCTGGTGTCCACTCCCGTGCCTGCCTTCATTGTTCGCAACTGGGCGCGTTTACACGCATGCCCATCCCCCCCCCCCCCGCCTTGCCATTCGCATGTAGCCGCTGACCACGAATTGATCAGGGTACGATGCTTCTGTTCGGGCGAGATAACCCGCTCCGGTTCGGCCTCGCGTTATTTCCTCCCCGATCTAATCGGGGCTTTGTCTGGCACGGAATTGGTGGTCATCACGTGGGCATCACGTGCCCGGCCGATAACGATTTGACACGACGTCCATTAACTGAGCTCGTCGGGATCCGCCGAAACTGAAGTCGGGGAAACGGAAGTGGATCGATTTCTGACGTGGAGCGGATCACGAAACACCGCCCCCCCCCCCCCCCAGTCGGTTACCTCACTATAACAGAAACTTGTAAATGAGAAGACACAATGACAACAGCTCGACCAATGTATACATGAGATAACCCCCCCCCCCCTTCTAACAGCCGCCACCCCAAGGAATCACCCACCCGCTGACAAATAATTTCTCACTTGGTATGCCCCCGTGGACACACGAAGACTCCAAGCCTCTGGCATATGCCCAAACCTGTGGCTGGCTCACATCCTGTGTTTAGATTTCACGCGATGTCCGACCTGTGTCTCCGAGGTAGGATTAGCAGGTGGCGTTTGGCTGATTGAAAATGAGGACAGAATATAAAACTGGGGCCTTACCGGTCATCCACGACCCAACCCCACGGCAGGGAGGTGAGGGGGCTGATCCGGGTGGTGGTGGGGGTGGTCCTGGCGATAGCACATACCCCCCCCCCCCCCACTGACCCTGGTAAAGAGTTAATTATTTGAGTGAACGGTGAAAGAGTTAGTGAGTACAATAAAACATTTCTACTTCTCCTCACTCAACTCGTAATAGACCCAAGTTTTGAGGCGTTTTAGCTTTTTGAGGTGTCGAGTTACTGCTGCGTAGGTGCATTGAAGATGAGAAGACATCGGGTTATAGACCAAAAATATACGAAATTCAGTCAAAAAATAGATTCTTTTGTCAGTAATTTGGCTGAAAGCTTGATAAGTAAAGGACCTACGGGGTAAAAGACCTCGCAGGGTCAGGATATAGTACAATGAGGAGTTTGTGGGAAGCATGTCAGAAAGGAGGAGGGGGATTTATTAAGACAAAGACATCGCAGTTTGTTGACACGTCGTGATGGGTGAGAATTTAACAGATTGAGGACACATGAAGGTAAGGATAATATGGAAGTGGGAAGAGATGAAGGTGGGGACTCATTGGATTTAGGCTCCATTAAGGCAAGGACGGCTGTTAACAAATGAGGAGAAGACCAGCCCCCCCCCCCCCCCAAATAAATCCACCCCCTCAATCCGCCTCTCATGGGGCTATTTTATAGTACGAGATGTGAACGCTGACCGTGAGAGGGTATGAGACTTGTTTAAGTCAAGGTTAAGCGCCATTGTTGTGAAGGTAACCCGGATGAAATATGGCGGCTGTGCCAAATCCACCCCCTCCTCAAACACACACTCACACAATTGCGTGGCCGAGGGGATGAATTACAGACTATAGCTGACCGGAAGTGACCTGGTGTGGTTAACCTCTTAGAAACAACTGTTATCACACGATAGGGAGCACAGGATGACAGAGACCCACTGCTCCCCCCTCTCTGTGGTCTGTGTGTGTGTGCGTGCGTGTGTGCATCCTTCCGTTATTCTGCTTGATGCATTTTTTATTTAAGAACGATCTTTGTACTCGTGTATGTAACTACGTGCGTTTGTGGGTTCGTGTGCGTGTCTTGTATGATCGCCGTTACCACAACAAGACCCACAACACACAAACGAGACAGTAGCAGGCGTCTCGGATTCGAGTGCCTTTGTGAAGAAACCGTGGGTGGGTGTGCGTGTGCGTGAAGAAACGAGCATGCAAGCAAGTACGCAGCCACGCACGCCCGCATGCAAACCACCAAGCCACCCACACAACTCCCACCACTTAGCAGGCTGGCCGTAACACCCCCCCCCCTCTCCCATAAAACCTGTTCATTTCAAACGTCTTTCCGAGCCCAAGCGAAATAGTTTTTCTTCCCTTACCGACCGACTTCAACAAAATGACCGATTCCTCGTCCCCAGAGTCGGCTGTCTTCAGTTTCCAACGACCGAAATTTCGGCGGGAAAGCGTCGCGTAAGCGGAGATAATTAAATTTTAATCGCCTGGTAAATTGAACGAAATTCCCCGATTCATCATGTCTAAATTAACTTTCTGCTCATTAAGCTTGGGCGCCGGAAATGCTAGTCTGGTTTATTCATACAATAATGCACTTTCCGTCCAGCGGCGAGCCATTATGGCGGAAAGAAATTGAAAGTAATTGCACAAAATTCTCTCTCTACGTCTGTTTCTCCTTGCAGGTGCCTAGCTTCGGCCTACGACCGTCCACCGAACCCGCCCCCCCGCAAGATCCTCGACGAGGTTCGCCGCTCAAGGCCCCGGATTGTAAACATCAACACCACGTGATCCTTGACCCAGTTCGACGTGCCGCCGGCCGCCAATCAGCGGCTGATTAGGTGGTGACGTCACCGGGCACGACCTCCCACTGGCCACCAATGGCGGCTGAGCTTAATTGGTGACGTTTTTAAGTGAGCGGAATACAAATCCGGGCTTTTATTTCCAAGTTCGTGAGCCATAGAAGAAGAATGGGAGCAAAAATATATGATTAATGACTGGTTTTGATGCGGTCTTGTTTATGATTGGAATGATTATCAGACGTTTGTGTTCCGTTGTCTGTTATTTATCGAGTTTTGATGGCTGATGGGGTGGGGGGATGCGGCGTAAGGTAGATAGATTACGTTCGTGCATGATCACTTGTTTGAATTAGGGATTATAGTGGAGTTTGTCTGTGTGTTTATTAATGTTATGCCGTGCTTGTGTTTTTGTGTGTGTGTTAATGTTATGATGTGCGCGCGTGTGTATATGTTATATATGTGTGTATATGTATGTATGTAGGTATATACTTATGTGTGTCTCTTGTGTGTTACTGTTATGTAGTGCTTCTGTGTTTGTTATGTGGTGCTTGTATGTTTAAGTATGTGTGTGTGCGCGTCGGCGGGTGTTAGTTATGTTATGCGTGTGTTCGCGCGTCGGTGGGTGTTATTGTGATGTTATCGGTGTGTGCTTGTGTGTACGCGTTTTTCACAGAACCCAGGTGTTGAATCGTTGGTAATTAATTTTCCGATCGTGCAGCACGATTCATTAACGATCTTAATAATGGTATGTCACACACACACACATCACGTGATTATCCCAGTGGTGACCCTCAAGGACGCGGCGAATGACGTCATTAAGCAAATCTCCGCGTACACTGTAGAATAGGCTTGTGATATGACTAACAAAACCCAACACAAGCTCGGTTCTACAGGGTGCGTGGCCATTGCATTATCGTCTACAGTTCGACCATCTCGACGATCCGGAAGCCTCGTCAAAGATGCCGTCCACTGGCACCGGTTTCTTCCTCCATACTGGACCCATCTGCCCGCCAGATGTCGCAGATGATGATCTTCAAAACTGCCGTACAGTGCATGTGTTTCACTCGCAGCCATCTCGTGACCTCTGACACCGTAATAACACCTGCACAGGTATTTCCGCTAGGCGTACGTTGACATGCGCGAAAAGGTCACATTGAGAACCGTACGTCTTGTCGGAAATAGCGCACTAGACATTTTATAAGTAACGGGGAGGAGAAGGGGGAGGGTTAGTTTGGATGGTTTAGTTCCTATTTCAGGGTGTACTTTGATTCGCCTATTATCTGTCTAGCATCCGACCTGTGGTTGTAAACGATAATTGCCGATGTGCCAGTTTGTCAAGTTTTGACCCTTCAGGCTAATCATAATAAGATGACCAGGTCACATGTCAACTAGAACTGGTTCCAATTGGACGATCTTCGATTTTCCGAGCGTTGACCTCGTTAATGCCCTATAACGTTATTGACAGTTAAGACCAAAGGTTCCTTTGATACTACTACTACTATATATATATATATATATATATATATATATATATGTGCCTTATATTATAATAAAAAGCCAAAAAGTCACTGATAAATTTGTTACGATTACCGGGAAGCTTTTTTCCTATGTCTGTGACGTTGTCTATTGACAAACAAATCCTGAACAATGACAATAATAAACACACCTGTATATTTTGGAGCCGTTTTTGTTTATGATGTATCCTCGTTCCTCCATCATCAGCGAGTACTCACACAGCACAGACACAGAGTACACACTCATCAACAAGACGGTCATATTGTATTTAATCACTTTTATCCATACAATAATGATGTTGTAGTAGTTGTTGTTGTTGCTGTTGAGGAGAAACCAGTATCTATTCCAATAAGACACGTGCCTTTTACATCATAAACATTATACAATAAACCCTACAATGCCTACTTGAAGAAAATAGACACTCACGACGCACTTCCACATATACAGATATAAAGTATATATATATATATATATATATATATAATATATATATATATATATATATATATATATACATAAAACATAAGCATATTTTATGATGACGATATATGTAATCATGGTAACGAACTGGCGACAATACCACAAACGTCCAGACACAAAGGCGTGCATGATGAAAAAGAGGACTTTGGTGCATGAAATGCGATAAATGGTTTTAGAAATATGCAGATCCTTTAAAAAAATGCCCGATAGGCGACAATCCAGAAACAGATATTGATAAATTGTAACCTTTTCACCGAACAGAGACAATGCAGTTATGTTAGAATACACCAATGAATGTGGTTGAATATATAGATATGAGTATATATAATATTTAAAATCTTTACTCAGAAAGATTGTATGTTACTTATTAAAAGTTTCCAACATAAACAAAACAAACTCGGAAAATTAAACCTTACACACAAAGTTAACACATCTCAACGAACAGCTGATAATATATGCGGGTCGAGCCTATATAGGCCGACCTGGTCATATAGGTAGGCCGAGCCTATATAGGCCGAGCTGGTCATATGCGTAGGCCGAGTCCGTGTGAGCCCGTTTATAATAATAGATCATTCATTACAAGTGAAACATCTACATATATCACTAAAGGATCAGTTTACACGACGCCTGTAATAATCATGTTTCTACTTCGACCAGTGTAAAAATCCACATGTAAATATTTACATTCTGCTGGCTGGCTGCGCGGCGACAATAGACACACGTTACTATGGCAACCATAGCAAGAGAAAAAGAAGATGACATTTGTCAAACAAATGACAGCAGACGGCGATATATATATATATATATATATATCTCATATATATATATATATATAAAAGAGACAGCAATTATTTGATGGATTATCTACCATAGAAAATGGATAGAAAGTTAACTAAATGGGGAAAATGAGAGATTGATATATATATATATATATATATCAAGTGAATACATTAGAAAGATATATGCACATATATTAGAGTTATAGATATGTATTTAGTTTATTTACAAAAAACAGAGTCCTTTTAATTGAAAAATGGAGTAAAATATTCGCTTCTGAATACAAATTTTATTTCTATTTAGAAAACAAAAGGTTTCTGTTATTATCAATCTCGTAACAGAAATATAACCTTGACATTGAAAGCAGACTCTGTAACACAAAGGATGCCACTCAAATCTAGCACAGACCGTAAGCGCTTCGTGTCTGCGTGACATATATTTATACATATACGCGTCAACTCCACCCTGCTGTACGAGCTCAATGCTTGACGATGAACGGTCAAAGGTGACTGGGCCTTTGAAGTGTTTCAAGGTCAAGAGTTCGAAGGTCACGGACCCCCATAACTCTGTAACGAATCTTTTTAAACGAGAAACAATCAATTCATTAACATCAATAGCTAGGTAAATAAACGAACGAAAAAATACGACGAAACGGAACAATTAAAACAAAAATGACAAAAGATATCATCTTCGTAAAACAAGAATGTCTTTAAAAAAACTGAAACGTAAACAAATAAAGAAGGGAAAAAAATCCACTTTCAGTGAACCGTGTAAAAATATCCCAGCATTCTATGCCCTTCCGGTTTTTGACTTTTAAAGTCCCCCACGACGGCTTTCAAAGCCCGAACTCTACGTTAACCAATCAATCAATCAATACTAGTCGTGTAAACGTTAGAAAGAGAGATACATTTATATATATAAAAACTGCCGCTCGCAGAAGTTTGGTGTAAATTGTAATTTTCTACATCGTAAATGATAAAAGCGGGGATGAATCAATTGCAATAACCTGGCTGCTAATGACCAACAGTCACGTGACATACATATGCGTGCATGTATAGCTAGGTACACGTGCATAGGTATGTGTGTGTGTGTGTGTGTGTGTGCATATATATGTATATCTGTGTGTGTAAACAAACAAGATATCTACAAACAAACGAACCACGACGGAAAATCTCGAAGTGATGCTTGCCCCGCGTGCAAGGGTTCTCGTAAAATATGCAAATATATGCTAAATGTTACCGATAAGAAAAAGTGACAGTCACAAAATATTGTTCTCCGTATGAGAAATTACCCCAAAATTTTGGACCTGGATGTCATCCAAACTCTGTGGACTTAACGGCTTTCGTAGTTTACCCTGACACCGTTTCCAATATAAATATTGTAATTACCCTCAAATGGCGGCGCATGCGCGCGGCTGGCGCCAATTTGCATAATTTATGACAGCGCTATATGCTATAAGGTGTTTACCCTGGGTAGGTCGTCGAACGGAGGATATCTATGTATATATATATATATGTATGTTTATACGAATAACGAAGAAAGGTTTATCTATACAAAATGAATGGCCTTGTATAACAGGAGCTAAGTTGGGAGGGGGTGCATTAATTGGGATGGTGCGGGGGGGGCGACCTGGAATCTTAAACAAATGGTGGGGGGTGTCCAGAAGGACAACACCCAACACCGCGTATCCGAGGTCACAACCCCCCAGCACTCAACGCCCATGAATGACAATGGCAGATAAATTTCTCATCTACACAGATATGTTATCTGATGGAACATCTTCACCTTTAACTTTAGTTAGGAATATACTGCTGTTGTGTTAAAAGTTGGCGAGTACGGGTGCGACGGGGTATCAAAGTTTTTGAAATGCGGGGTTGGGGGGTGGGGGTGGAGTTTGGTTTGGTTTGATAGGTGGGCGCTGTAGCCGCTATAGGTGCTGGCTGGTTATACGGCCAGTTAAACTAGCGGTTAAACCATTTGTTATACTAATAGTTATACTATTAGTAATACTAATGCCTTCTGTTTTGTCTATCACGAATGTTCAGTACATCAAACGACAGATACGGAAACACACATCGAAATAAAGTCGCCAATCAGATTCACCAAAACACAATCAGACAGACAGACTCTGACTGACTGACTCACATACCGACAGACGCGCGGACAGACGGGTGAGGGAAAACCCTCATGAACTCAACGGATCACGAATATGAATATAAGTTCTACGACCACTACTACAAGTTATTGCAACCCCAAAACCGTGAGAAATGCGACACAGACAGACGGACAGACATATGTTTACAGTACGCCCACGCTGATACATACACATACACAGAGGTACTAATAGCGTACATGCCCAGAGGGAGCCACTGACAGCACGAGTATTACGTTGTTATTGTTGTTTTGTTGTTGTGTGTTTGTTTACATGGAGTGTATGTTTGTGCAGAGGTTTGTTTGTTTGTAGAAGAGAACTATTTATCGTCAAACAAGCCATCTGGTAAATCTCCAGCTTGACGAAGTAGCTCTAACTGTTTCGTTTCCTTCTTCCACTTCATCCGACGATTCTGGAACCAGATCTTTATCTGGCGTTCGGTGAGACAGAGCGCATGCGCGATCTCGATCCTCCTCCGCCGGGTCAGGTAGCGATTGAAGTGGAACTCTTTCTCGAGTTCCAGCGTCTGGTACCGCGTGTACGTCTGTCTTCCTCGCTTCCTTTCTGGTCCTGAAAGCAAAATAGTTAATTAATGTCAGAAACCGTGTCGAAATATTATCTTAAATTAGGCCCGAAGTCGATGGAGCAAAATGGTCACGTGACCCGAAAAAAATGTTTTGATTGGTCGACGATTTAGACCAATGGCAAATCAGGCTTGGCGCGCGAAGGCTAATACTGATCGGTGATTGGTCTTCGACGTGGCACGTGACAAAGAAGCAACATTTTCTTTCCTGAGGCTGCAATGACGAATGTTTATTGCCATTTTAATTTCTTCATTTAGTAAACAGTGGCTAATTAATTGCAAAACAACCCATAAACCCACCACCTGGAGGCGCCCGCCATATATCAGGTTAGAAAAATGGCTGGCAGACGATCCGGTTTCAGAAATACAACAAATACGATCGCTTCCGCCAATCAATGGCAACAAAATCGCTATAAAACGGCGTTAAATGGCCAACAAATCAGCGATAGTAAAAAAAACTCGCACAGCAACAGGTTGTCTGGGGGGGCGCCACCTTATAAATCTTACTGGGCAGCGCATGCGCAACGAACCGTCCTCCATTAATGACCGGTTGTAAGTGTGCCACAGCGGCATTTCCAATAATAAAACTTAGATATGTTTACGTTGTTACCCAGCCACGTGATAAACCATTACAATATGGCCGCCGAACTACTGTTACGAGGCTATAAATGGCGTTTTATGGCCCATTCGCTCGTTCAGTGAGCGATAAAGTAGGAAATGTTTACAAATCGTATTTTCCGCCAATTACCGAGCTACCGTCGTTCGACCCGCTTCAGATCGATTGACTCTTTGCCGACGGGTAATTATGATATAATTAATTAGTTTCGATATTAATAATTCATTTCTCCAGACTGTCCGATAAAACACCTTCACAAATCGTCCCGTACCGATTGACCCCCGATCTGGCCTAATCTCGCCTTTCCCAAAATTAAAAATGGCTAAGAAACGCCGTAACAACACGAGTCGATTGGTCTCTTCGTGTCTGGCAGATCTCGTATCGAAAACATTCGGTGACACCAAGATAAAGAGAGAGGGAGGAGGGTCTGGTTCGGATTTAAATCATGTCGAACCTTATTTTTAGCTCGGAATATATGGCTGTCGCCAGAGACAAAGTGAATCGTGTCCGGTTCCTGTCAATTTGACACGTTGTCGGGGAGTTCATTGCGACCTAATTGTGTTTATGTCGTGCGATAAACAAAACTCAGTGGTTGATGTACGGGCGCGTACCAGCGACCCATGACATTCCAACCTGTCACCTTCCCCCCCCCCCGGGCCATACCCGGAGGCAGTCATCATACACCCCACCCTCCATGATGGTGTGTGTGTGTGTGTGTGTGTGTGTGTGTGTGTGGGGGGGGGGGGGTTATTTGATATGACACATATCAGTTTAATCAGTGCTGTCAATAGACCATGGTTGGGTGTTGATCTGTTATCTAATGCAAAGGTCAGTAACCTGATAGTTTAGCTATCTCTTAGATACAAACAGATTGGGGAGTACCTGTCTAATGTATCTCTCTGTTCGGATTATCATTAAAATTCATCTTTTGGAGGCGAACTGTATTATGGTTACGGTCTCACAGACAGTGTGGCAGTGAGTGAGTGAGTGTGTCTCCGTATTGCGGTAAATGGGATAAGTCATGTTGTGGCATGTACTGTACAACGAGGGGGTACCGCGGAACGCGTGCTAGTACACACATAAAACACACACACACCGTACTTTAAAACCAACCATACCAACGTATGTACCAAGGATTACACAAATACATACATATTTATGCTAACAGATGTACATTCCATAACACACACACACACACACACAAAATTGACACCATCCACCCACAATCATGATTCATACCAGATGAGCAAGTTCCGACAAGTCCCTCGCACTAGTAGTATATAGTTCGGTCAGAACCAGGCAGACCAGACCACCGTTCGTTGGTTTTCCACCAGATCGCAAACCGCTTCCCGCTCACTTCCATCCACCGATGGGGGGACGCTGCTGACCTTGGCCTGTCATTGAAGATGGATGTATCTTTTGATGGCCAACACAAGCCACAGATGAAGGCGGCCATTTTCCACAGAACGCCGGGCTTCCCTATCCGCTTCAACAAACATGTCAACACGACAGAGAACCTCGCCTTGGAACCTTTCTCCTATCTCGCACACGTTAGTGTTGGACTCTAGCAATTAGAGTGGCCTTCGTCAAGGTCTGCCCCAACCTCGCCAAAACACCGCCCCCCAATCCGGGCTCGACCACCCATTACCCACTCATTCATCACCCGCAACCAATCACCCACAAATCCACCCAGCAACACTTGAAATCAACCCCCCCCCACATCATTCACCCGCTTGCTGGCGTTCGTTCATAGGAACTCATAGTATAGTTTGCGCTTTCATAAGTTCTGCCTGACCCCTGGTAACTGGGTGGGGGGGGGGGTGATTGGCTTGAGGGGGTAATCAATAACCGTGGGTAGGGGGTAGTAGGGGGGGGGGTGTTTGTGATATTATTATAAACACATGACTGATATTCTTAGGGTGGCATATGTCAAGGGGGCTTACAGCTAGCACGTGACTGTAGTAGAATTTTTTTTACGTATCACTCGATCATGAAGGGGGATTTATACATGATTATGACATTTCATTGTAGCACTTGACATGGGGGGGGGGTTCCAAGGATAGCAATGAGGTAACCATAGGGTAGAACAATTGTAGCACTTATAAATCCCCAAATAATTGAATAATCTGTCTACAGGTATCAAATCAAACGTTAATCCCAGTGTAGGAGATACTTATGACTTCCTGATATATCACATTACCTCGATTTCTACGGTAGCACGTAGCCGTAGGAGGCTAGGATAGAACATGAGAAAAATAACGTAGACTAGCACTTTGCACTGATATCCTAGGGTAGCACACGACGGAGGTAGGCTAGGCTACCAAGTGACATAGATATCCTATAGGGTGGCACACCTAGAGTAGCACGCGAGTTAGGGATCATTGTGCAAGGGATAACTATTGCGATTTCATGTTCCGGTTTGTATATATTCTGGACCATAAGATAGCACGTGATATTTTCCAGGATATAACACGCAGAGGTGTTAATTATGATTGTGTAGTCGGTTGGGGGGGGGGAATATATCCCCCTTCGAGAGCGGTGAACAATAATGAAGCCCATAATATTCGCCCCCCCCCCTTCTCCAAAACCCCCCACCCTCCCCACCCGACTGTCGTACACGTAATATGTAAACATGTGACGACTAGATCCTAGTACAGCCCACACTATAGTGATGTTAGAATAGCACGTGACTGGGGATGGGGGGGGGGTTCCGATCACTTGGTATGGAGATCCTAAACTAGCGCACATGACACTGGGGGAAGGCCTACAGAATCACGTGACATGTTACTATTTGATTGACATTGACCAAGGGACTTGAGGGGGCGATTGATTAAGAAAATCGGGCATAAACCGGAGAGTGGGGGGGTGTTTATGGACATCTTTGGGTGACGTAGAACTAATAAGGAAAGTTGGCAGGGCGGGGGGGGTTCGGCTATGACAGAGTGGGGGGGGAGTGAATGTGACGGGGTAGGGATGGGTGAGATGATTTATGCTACATGGCGAGGAGGATCCACGTGAATCAAAGAGAGGGGGGTATCTCAAAATGGGAAAGGTGGGGTTGGGAAAGAGGTGAAGCCTATATGGGGGGAGTTGTTTGGGAAGGGTGGAGAAGCCAAAGAGGTGAAGCCTGGGGGCGGGGGGGCAGTTAACTAAGAAGTTCTTCGGGGGTTGGAGCATCACTGTACAGTATCTTTGATTAATTCCTGGTAGTGAGGGCACTTTATTAAATATACATTATTATTATTTTTATTATTATTATTATTATCAGGTCTAGAAAATGTAGTCGCATTATCTGTTTGGGATAGGGTGGTTTTGAGCATAACTAGGGATATGGGGGGGGGGATTGAAGGAGGGATTCAAAATATAATAAACCTTCCGGGGTGAGAAATGAGCTTGTTCTTTGGGGTACGCAGAACCAGGGTGACCACCCTGGGCCCGTTTATGAGGGGGGGGGGGTCTTTATATATTTATAAACTTATAAAAATGGGCGGGAGTGGGGTTGTAAAGGGAGCGTTGTAAGACGGGACGGGGGGTGTTTAAATTTTCATTAGACGGCAGCACGTCCCTACCCTTATCCCACCCACAAGGTCACTCCAGCTCAGGAAAGCGCGGTTTAAGCATGACGGACACGATCTGGATCATAACAAATCGGTCCCAACTGTGATCGGGGATTCTTTTCTGCCGCCGAAGAAATTAAAGACTTCAATCGAACCAACACGAATCCTGATTACGTGAATACTCTACAGGGCGGTCCTGAAATACCCGTCAGGGTGGCCCTGAAATAACCTTCAGGGTAGCTCTGAAACATCCCCAGTCGGTTAGTGGTGGTAGTGGGGGGACTGCATTCGCTGAATATGCTAGCCTGATTATATTTACTAATCCCAATTCCTAGGTCCCAAATTATGTGAAGGACACCCCCCAGGCAGCCATAGCCCCCAATCGGATCCACATTTCTCCGAAGATCAGCTGCGGATTTGTCTCTTCGTTAATGACCACTCATCCCCCTCCCGCCCGTCAAAAAACCTCTTCTCAATTTGCCCTGCCTGCTCCTATAAATCCGCCTCTCTCCTTAGCTTCGGCAAAGATCCGCCTCTCACCAGAACCCCCACTATAAATCTACCCCTCGTCATGGATCCGGAAAGAAGACTTCTACCACCGTCGCACCACAGATTCCCACTTTATGTACATACCTCCATGTTTCTTACTCATCCCCATCCCAAATCCGCCTCTTGGTACTACGCCACCACGGATCCGCCCCTCGTTCCGGTTCGCCTGGATCCCATCAATCTCAGATCGATACCAATCAATCTTGTGGTTGTCTGATTGTGAGCCGCCTCATCCCAGCGTACACTTCAATTATACGCCAAATAGATTTGTTTCCATGACAACAGAGAGTTATCATGTAGAAAACTGTCGGTAATTAGAAAGACCCAGATGTGATTGAAAGCGGCCCCTACTGGCCCCCGGGGCAGCCTCGATCTGGTAGTAATGGGGGTGTCTGGAGGGGGTTGAGGCATGTGGGATGTGGGAGTGTGTGCGGGTCTTTGTGAGTGCGTTCCAAGCCATGCGCATCGGTATGCGTCCATATGTGTATGTGCGCGTGTGTGTGTGTGTGTGTGACTAACTGAGTGGAGATCTATTTCTGAAACCAGCCATAGAAGCCACCCTCAACCCAACCGCAAATATCGCTCGTGGCTCCGCCTAGCGGCACCAATTGAACTCCGAGGTCGGGTCAAGGCCAGCCCGAGTAAGCAACAGGGTCATGGTCAATAATGGATGCTGTCAAGGTAACTTCATTAATTATAGGTCTGTTTGATCAGCGTTCATAAGCGATGATTGATGAAGGATAATTACATCACGTAAACATACGGTTTGTTTTTTATGCATTAATAGCACCTTGTTATTAAATAAAGGTACGATATTGACAAACATCATTCATGTATTTCTTATAATTGTATACATCTATGACAGTTATAAAGTGTGTGTGTGTGTGTGTGTGTGTGTGTGTGTGTGTCTGTCTGTCTGTGTGTGTTCGCATCTGGTAGGATATTCTATGGGCATTTGCGAGTTCATGACTGTATGCGTTTTTTAATATAAACAATAGTTCTAGTTCTTTGCTACGTTCCTATTGTTCATGAGAAAATGTAGAAAGACCCACTTAAAAGAGACGGAATCCTAAACCCAATATTACACCAACAAGCTTCACAAAGCAGAAGAAATCCGCACAGAAATAATCATATCAGTGAAATACTGGCTTCCTATTTAAATGAAATTGCAATAAACCGGTAAACTTAAAACGAAAGAGGTTAAATATGATAGTACTAAGGCAACTTTAGACATTAATCTGCCTATTACTT
>JAODUP010000042.1:275000-302500 GCA_025642065.1 Paralvinella palmiformis | reverse complement strand
ATCTCTGTCTGTCACTCTCTCTCTCTCTCTCTGTCTCTCTCTCTCTCTATATATATATATATATATATAATGAGTCATTTTGTATGTAATTTGAAAGCAATTTTCTGTACAGATTGAGGTTGACATAATCACACACACACACACACACACACACAAAATATAGAGGCCCCCCCCCAACACTGCTTATCTGAATTCTTTTAAAATCACCAGATAAATAAGAACAAACGAAATGGGTTCCTATCAGTGACATCAGCAAACCCGTGTTTTATTACCTTGACCAAGGTCGCAGAACATCACCGGGTGACATAAGGTCGCCGATGTCGTCATAACAAGCTCCTCTGGTCACCAATCTCTTCAGATCGCCGGCACGCCACCTGGCGGTAGCCAGAGAAAGTCGTTATCGCCGGTGACGTATCGGTTGTCTCGTCTGGACGAGACTTGGACAAACGAGATTCTCGTCCGCCATCTTGTGATGGACGACAGAGAATGACAGGTATTTGACTACTAACGTTAGTATTGTTAGTGTAATTGTCCTCTCTTTGTTTCTGGGGTTAATGATTGGGTTGGACTGCTGAGAATGGACAGAGGACTGAGAGTGGAGACCGTGCTAAATGGGAATGTACTTATACACTTCCCATTATATATATATATATATATATATATATATATATATATATATAATTGTGTCCGATCGGGTTCCTAAATTTACCTTTTCCACATATTTATCACCTGTGATTTAGATCTAAATATTATCACGAATCTCATTGTTCTGTTTTATTCCGAAGATTCTCGAAGTAAGTTTGAAACTGACCAATCAGAGAGTAGATCTAGCTAGCTTTTGGGGCACGTGACAAGAAATCAGACCGAACTATTTTCATCTTGTTCCGGAAACACCGCACCTGTGATTATAGCCCGGAACTATTTTCAGCGATTAAAACAGTTAAAATTATTACAAAATATAATTTTCTCTTATGCTTACGTTAATTCCGCGAAATCTGTTAAGAATTACTCGTTTTCTGGGAGATCCCGACGTCTGCCATAAATACGGGAGAAATGAGTTAATATATTTGACTCCGGATCCAGTAGTGCTGAGTAGATCTAACAACTAAGTGCATTTCAAATGTTTTAGAATATGTTCCATTTGTTAGATCATATTTTGAAATAAATTATGCTACCAATATTTTGTATATCATAAGCCTAAATCTACCATTTACGTTTATCCTACAAGTTTGGGCTAAGGGACTGGGTAAACAATTATTTCAGTGATCATTGAATCCTGGACAGAAATCCCCCCCCCCCTCAAAGGGGAGTCTTTATTATTTGACAGTCACCATAGAGTTCACACTTGATGATGTTTTTAGCCACAACTAACTCTTCCACTAATTAAATGTCAATTGAAAAATTATAGTATTTTATTAGTATCCAATAGTACATATGATATGACAACTAACAAGATTTAAACTAAAAAGTGAACTTAAAAAGCTAGCCAGCTCCTGATTGGTCTGTTGATTTGCCAGGAGATTGTTGGTCTCTACGAAAAGGATATTAACACAGCCACATATATATATATATATATATATATATATAAAATGGTATCTAGGTTTTTTCCCTGTGCTTTCCCCCATCTGGAATTTTCCCCCTCATAAAGTACACCCCTTTCCTTTTGCCATCAAAACACTCGAAAACTAAAAGATTCTCGGATGGAAATCAATAACCGAAGTTCAGGTGTTTGTATAGAGATTATTATTTTAAAAATGAATTATTGTTGCGATACCGAAAATTAATCTGTAATTAAGTAGACGTCGACTGGTCGGATACGCTCCGATGGTCACACCTTATTATATCACGATTAGATTGCAGTCAGGCGTACCCCGTGATCTATCTACCTGATGGGGGACTCATCGCCAATTTCCAGTTCATAATCTTGGACAATGATCAGAAGAGAGACAAGAGAGAGAGAGAGAGAGAGAGGATAGGATGTGTAACAAATGAAATATCGATCAGGTATCGAGCTGCCGCCACAGATGGAAATGATAAAATGCAAAAACAAAGCTTGATATCTCCTCGAATGGATCTCCGATGGAGGTAAGTCAGAATCGGTTACACCATCTGCCATTATAGATCAACGTTTAGGAAGGTGGGTGGATGTTTTGGATAAAGATGGCTGATATTTTGTTCAGTTTGGTTTATTTATATCGAATCGCGCTGATGGCACAGATCGGTGTGTTGCCGGCCTCCAAGTTGTCGGGGTCGAATCCGACACGTACCTGTGTTTGTGGGATGTTTTACTGAGGATTGACCCCTCGGCCATACGTTCCAGGTGTGACGAGTGTCCAGCCTAAATAATGCACTCAATCATTCCCGGACTGACTGACTGATTCACTCGCTGACTCACTCACTCAATTAGCTAAAGACTGGAGGATAAATGCCCGGGTGGTAAAATATCCACTAGCAAAGGACCGCAAAGGTAAAATATATTGACCCACAAAAAACACAAGGAATAATAGAGTGAGTGAGTGAGTGAGTGAGTCGGGTAAAAATTAAAACAGTCACAGAAATATAGCCCAAAATATATCTCAACAAAACAGATTCCAGAGTTGGACACTTTCGTCCTTGAAAAGACCTTCATCCCAACTCATCAACTAGTCAGTAAACAAAGAACAGTCCTATAACAGCTCGAACAAGGTACTTCCCCCTGGGGTCAGCGAGTACAACTGCTCGCTAACTAGCCACACACTCGAGAGTGGTCACAGTTTAAGGGCAACTAGTTAAGGGCAAGTCCTTAGAACGCTTACGTCTTGTTGGGTCCGTCGAACAAACATCCTTTTGTCCTCCAACCCGAGCCGGGCCGAATGGGGGGATTTTACCGTCTATTAATGGGGACATCTTCAGGGGGAGTGCGCTTATCTGTGCGCATAATGGGCCCGAGCCAAACGATGCTAATTTGCACGATTCTAGATTCTAGTTTCGGCTCCTAGTAGTTGTGAGTCGTTCTCTTTATGTACCCGAGTGTCTCCAACAATCGGTTTATTACCGCAGCCGTTCGTTGAATCCAGTCGGCCTCGGTTGAATTCAGCGAACGGCTGAATTCTTACGACTGTCCACGTAAACTTGAAAGATGCTACCTGGAGGAATTTTCATCAAAGGTCAATCAGACAGAGATAAACAGACCTGAGACGGTGTCAGAGGAAGACGCCCCCTCCTCTCTGTCCCCGAAAACGGGCCTCCCCCCTCCTCATCAGCGGCAAATAAAACACTATTGTGGTAAATATTAGTTAAATTTTCTGTTTAATTATGTACGACTTCATCTGTATCATTTCTATGTCCCAGAATCCTTCCCCGAATCTGTATCTATAACATTGTCATTTATGGGGACACCCCTCTTCCGCCCCCGCTTCACCTTTCTCCGCCCCCGTATGATGTTCTTCAATCATTGTCTCTTCCTATCCGATGTTGTCATCCTCTCTTTGTTGTTGCATCACTGTCTTCTTGTATCTGTGGGACATTGTTTATTTTTAAGTTTCATCCGGACAGTGGTCTCCGTTGTTGCCTATCGATGTGTCTTTGTCAGTATCTTTATCACTTGCTCCCTTATCTTACGTTTACACCGTATCTTTGTCATTGCATCATTTGTCACGGCAGCTTTGTCCCTATCTTTGTTTGCATCTTTGTAATTAAATCTCTGCCTGTATCCCCCCCCCTCTCCACACACACACACACACACACACACACACACACACACACACACACACACATATATATAATCTCTGTCTTTTACCTGAATGTTTATCCTTTGTTTGTCACAATAACATTGTCACAACAACTTTGTCACAATGTCTTTGTTTATATGTCTCTCTTGTTTATAGGATGGTTCTATCTCTGTCCATCACATCATCTTTTCCGATCTGTCTTTGTATCATCGTCCGTAACTTTGTTCGTCGACGTACTAACGTCTATCGCCGGAAGTTACTACCACGTGACGGACGACAGATAATCACGTGACATCTCACCGCCGATCAATCGATTCCTTACCGCAGAAACTTTTTCGCCAACTTTCAATCTCCGGATGATGCTCGGACTACAGAAAACCCAACCCCCCTCGTACAGCCATCCCTACACGGATCACATATCCCCACCTCCAAACTCCAATCCACCCTGCCACCCTGACAGATCAGCCTTATCTGTCGTACCGGGAAGGAGATCCGGAGACGGAACCTTAATCCCTTCATCGACAGTAATCAGGTAGCATCAAACCCTGTGTGTGTGTGTGTGGGGGGGGGGGAAATTCCCTTTGTGCGCTCTGTTGTTTTGGTGTGCGGGTGGAAAAGGTACCCTCAGAGAGGTCCCCTCCATCATCGGCACCCCCTTCCCATCCCACCCACTTCCTCTCTCTTCCATCAACCTGTCCGTGGTTCTGATATAAAAAATGATCGATTATGGGAGCACGGAGCTCAATAAATCTCTCACAGAGAGATGTTAGACCTCGACGTAATGGCTTCTAGTATAGTTCTGATTGTTGTTGTTGTTGCTGATGTTGTGTTGTTTTTTTGCTCGTCATTCAACAAATCTCCCCCCTGGCTTCCCTGTCCCCGTATCCCCATTCTGCTTGCCTTCCAACCCCCCCCTCGCCATCAATTCGAGGTAGGAAATGAAGTCTAGCCAAATGGCGGAAGTCTCGTTTTAGATCTCGTCAGCGAGATTTGTACAAAGGCACGGAAAGAATACATTGTTAAGGTTCTGTTCGATAGAATTGATTATGTGTTTGTTTGTTTATTTTTTTATAAAGTGAGTGAGTGAGTGAGTGAGTGAGTGAGGTGAGTGAGTGAGTGAGTGAGTGAGTGAGGTTGATCTGCATGCCTCTTTTTTATGTGTGTGTGGGGGAGGGTGGAAGGGCGCCATTCCTTTACATAAACATTTCCTCAATCATTTAAAAAAGAATTGTTTATTTATTTTACTTAATATTTTTTTATTGTTTTCTTACCAAACTGTGATCTCATCCACGGATACATAGGTATGGAGTTGGCATCCTTTTTCTCATCCGCATCTTCACTCTTTGAGTCGCAGTCAGCGCCATCTGGTGTCTTACTCTCCTCCGATCCGGATTTATTCCCCGCCGACTCATCCGCGGGATCGCTAGCCTTCTGACGTTGAGCCTGTACTCGACCCTGGTCCGGGACGGGCGAGCCGTCGCGCGTCCCGCCACGTGACTCGGGTGTGCCCGGCGCCTGCGCCTTAGCGGATGGTGATTCGGCGCGATCGGCGATCGGCGACAGTTCCGGATCAGTAAACATCGAACTCATCTTCTCGATGTCCTCATCCTTTATTTTGCAGTTGGAAAGGAAATCCGGAATATCGGTGAGAGGTTTTTTGTTTTCGTTCTGGATCCGCGTCTCGGCGCTCCCCCGATCCGCGATGATGCCACCTTGCGGATCGCCACTGGCCGGGCTCTGACTGGCTGCCTCCTTCGCCGGAAGCGGTACGTCTGGAGATCCGGTCGCAACTGGTCCCCTATTGTCGCCCTTGTTCTCTCGCGAACCGACCTTGCTCTCGCAGTACATGCCGACCACCGGATCGTGGATCGGGTCACGTGGGGCCGGATCCGGAATCGACGGAGCGGCGGGGCTGAGCTCAGCGCGCGGGTGTGGCCGCGCGAGCGGCGACCCTTGACGCACAGGCGTGCCTGCGTGTGCGCGCGGCGGAGGGCTGGCCACCTGCTGCGGCGCCATCGCCGAACCCTTTCCCGCCATCACTCCGGCCACGTGACCCATGTCCGGCGGTGACGTCAGGCCGAAGTGGCCACCCTGGTTGTAGGCGTGGTTGTGCGCGGCACCGTGTGACGTAATCGGCCTGATCTGATCCAGTCGTTCGTATGGCGGGAATCGCGGATAGCCGGTTCCCGGATGCGCAACCGCCGCCTGGTCGACCCCATTACAGTACGGATCCCCGTATTCTTGGGGCAATCCCAGGTTTTGACGTGTCAGCCCGTGATAATGGAGTGCCGAATACGAGGCAAAATTGTTATTTAATTCGCTGTCAAAATACGGACTATTGTAGAATGAACTCATCCTGAACGGCTACTTATTCATATCTGTTGCCTTGGTAACGGTTTGTTTATGCCTGATTTGTACGTCTGTTTTTCTTTCGGTCAATTGTCAATCATAGAGCGCCCTCCGCTTGTTAAGACACCATCCTGGTTCGCTCCCTTTTGTCGTCGGGGGGCGGTTTTTCGACGTGTTCCCGGATTTCCTGTAATACAAATTATTATATATAAAAAATACATAAACAATCACTCATCAAGTTATTCAAAAGCAATTTCACACTTAATGATAGCTTTTCTCGATTAATAGGCAAAATATTTCTGATCTTAATGCTAAAAAGAACAAAATTATTGAGGGAATTATGGGACAGCACCTGACCAAACGCACCAGCCAATCAGCAGGCTCGAATTCCAGTCGTCGACCTCACGTGGTCTGCGAGCCTCCACAATTTGCACCAATGAACATGCGGCGCCGTTCGCGCATGCGCACACCTAAAAATTAAATATGAAGTCTTCCATTTAGCATGGAGAAGTTTTTCAGCGTGCTTTATGTAACGGCTGACGTTTTGGGCTGAATTTGTGACTGAAAAAAATATGAATTTTGAGATTATAAATCAGAGAAGCTTCCATAGGTGACGTAATGTCGTGGGAAGGTTTATTATTTCTGAGATAATCAACATTCTCAGGATATTAATTCCGGCTTCTTGCTCCTTTATCAAAAAGCTGGAAATTGATTTCTTTTCCGAGAACAGACAGATGTGTGACAGTGAGGCGTGAAAACGGTTGATGATTTAAGGTAAAGCTACAGATGAGACGGATAGTTTATATGTTTCGTGTCACATCTGTAGTCAGTCAAGCAATGTACAACAACAAGAAGAACAACGGCCATAAACAAAGAACAACCAGAAGAACAATGAACAATTTTGAATGATGATCTCAAAGTGATAACAATAATATAACAAAGAAATTTGTGAATAATTAATTAGCATCATCGGCACACATTAACATTCCTAGATATAAACACACACACACACACACACACACACACACACACACACACACACACACATATATATATATATATATTATATATATATATATATTGCTAAATAGATAGATAGATATAGGGAGACATGAGTTGGACGATGGGTATTTGAATGAAGAGGTAGAAAGCGACAAAAGTAGCTACACACACACACACAGAGAGAGAGAGAGAGAGTGTGTGTGTGTGTGTGTGTGTGGCTGATAAAAAAATAGATTGGCAGATAAATGGCTGAACAGATAGACAGAGAGATAACCAGAGACAATAGATAATCGACAACAGACTCGGTGTCTAATGAAGCCATTACGACGAGGCCGACAAAAGATGTTCGTCGTTACGTAAACATCCCAAGTACAAGTCACTTTACATCGTCTACCTCATAACCTGATATGTACCATAGCACATCACTCAGCCCGGCCGACAACACACACACACACACACACAAAACAAAGAGAGAGAGACAGCCACAAAAAACACAAAAATGCAAACAAAAGCACCGAAAAACACCAAGTTCTTCGCATAATAACACCTGTGTTGCTTCAAACTGTGACATGATTCATAGACTAAATCTCTTTAGGTGAATGTTTTGAACGCTATCCCAGTAACCCCTAGGGCTCTCCGTTTATCAGTATATACAGGTAGGTTAGGTCAGTGTATACAGGTAGGTTGGGTCAGTGTATTCAGGTAAGTTTTAGTTAGTGTAACGAGAGAGATGGCTGCGTCCATTGTATACGCACAACCGAGTCAGAAATTGGCCGCCTAGTGCATCAATTACAACCGGACCTGGATATTCCGGACGCTAACAGCGGACATTCGACATCGGCAAATACGTCATCTTCTGACAAGAGCGTCGTTTCTGGACGGGTTGCCGTGGAAACCGTCGAAATACCCCCACTTAATCCGGATCAGGGATGATCCTGATTGGATTAACATAAACGTCTTAACGTGAGCTTTATTAGTCTGTTCACCTGAACAAAATGGCTGACGGATTAGCAAAATAAACAAATAAAAACAACATCACGTCATGTCTTACGAAAACGAGGTAAAAATGGCGGCTGTACGTTCAATATCTCGGATCAATCCGGCCAAACGGGAATCGAATCGATCAGCTCCTATCGAACAGTTACATTCTGACTGTGAAATAAGTAGGTCATGTTATGGACGGGAGTGAAATAAGGTCACGTGTCATAGGTCAAGAGGTCCTGGCTAGACGTGAGGCTACTCGAGCTTGAAAAAATTTGTCGAACGTGGATTATATAAATAACATCACCACTTAAGGCTATATATATATATATATATATATATATATATATATATATACGCACATACATCTGTCTTGTAAATAGTAGAATCAATAACAAACGGTGAATGTACAATGGTGGCCATATACATTGGTAGGATGAACTTACACAGCTTGACACAGCTGTACATACGAATATTGTTGTTACCATATGACGTTCAGCTGTATCCAGCGGACATTGACTGCGTATAACCGGGGATAAGCTCCAAGTGAATATATATATATATATATATATATATATATATATATATATTTACTGGGAGAGATGATTGTGATTTTATCATATTTTCTTATCAGAAATCCAGTTATTGTAGGAGTACGGATGGAAGACGGAAGAAAGAGCTGGATACGATCCAGACATGGCGGCTTTCCGTTCCTACCCAATCTCCACAGGCACCCAGCCTACACACAACACCCAACAGCCATCCATCTGTTATCATATCTTCTGTTCAGGAAGACTTCAGAACTACTCAGAGGGTCTATCTCTCCACAGATTTGTCATGCCGAATGATCAATTAGTTGTGTTCACCCTCGAAGACCCACCCACCCAATTTACTCCAAGTCGTACATACACAGTATCAAATCACCCACCAACTACTCTACAATAGCACCAAAATGACCCAATATGAACACTCCTACCCAACTCATCACCCAAATCAACCCAGAAATAGGAGCCGACCCTCCCCCCCCCCAAGAAAACTGAAATAAACTAATTCATTTCACGAAAGTTCACCCCTCCCAGCTATCTGCTTTCTCCGGGATATAATCTGCTTAATATTCCACCCAACTCCCACTCCATCCTATCACCCAAAGTAAACCGGCCTCCTAACAACAACAACAACAACAACAACAACGCCTTGACCACACCGGGGCAAACTCCCCAGGGGATGACCGATAACTTCTCACAAAAGTCAGATTTCTCAGCCACCCAAACCCGAGACGCCGCCCATCGTAGCCCAGCACCCAAAACACCCAACCCTACACCGACCAAGCCCACCCACGGAATAAATAACAACGCTGCTGCTATACCCGGGACTTGACGGTATTTGTGGCGATAAAATAAGACAGATCGAATGAGATGTCAACACAGCGGCCATTCTTCCTCCAACGATCAATCTCTCTCTCTCTCTCTCTCGTCGAGAGCCTGTGGTCATACGATGACGATACATATACGCGGCAGATAAAGGGTTAACACCTAGACACCGGTACCACACATGCGTGTGGCTCTCGGGGCCCCCGTGTGGCTCGATGGATGTGGCCCGAGTTTTATCAACGTTTCCTTTATTTTCGCCCGCTTCTTGCGCACGGCTAACCGATTTAGTGGCAGCTGGTGATCGAGCGAATGTCAAAACGGATGAATATTTGATACATCGGGCAGGATGGGTGGGTGTGTTGGGGGGGGAACGTACCCCCGGAGGCTCCATCGTCCAAGCGGCTTCTGTTGCTGCCGGACCCTACTCTCCTCTCGGGAATCCACTCCCCGGAGTACGGACTCGTCCCCGAAGCAAGAGAACGGGTCGGCGGGCGAGGAGGGGGGCGGCGCAGTGCGTGGAAAGACAGAAAACAGCCCGGATATAGTATCCGGATTCGTACAGGAATACCAACGAAGCCACGCGCCATTGTAATGCCGGCATCTCGCTGATAGGATTCGCCGAGAACAGATAAACGACGACACCAGACAAGACACTAACGTCGCCATATTGTAGTCATAAGGCGACCTTTCGGTAACGTAAATATTCCGATATTTCATCGTATCCCCTCGATAGCCGCCATCTTGGTTTTCGGCTCTCGGCTTCGCGTTTGTCGGCCGGTTTTCACTCGAAATATCCTCCTCTCCAAGGGAGTGTTTATTTACGATCCGGCGATTTATGAATCGCCATCCAAATGCTGCCTTTTGCCGAGAAGATGCGTCGAGAAACATTTCGGAAATGTCATCACGAACGAGACCAGAGGTAAATAATTGT
Organism: Paralvinella palmiformis; assembly: GCA_025642065.1. NCBI lineage: Eukaryota > Metazoa > Annelida > Polychaeta > Terebellida > Alvinellidae > Paralvinella > Paralvinella palmiformis. The sequence continues at coordinate 292,157 of JAODUP010000042.1, read as the reverse complement.
TTGCGAAATGACGTGAAAATAAACAGAACTACAGATCGATTTTTATATCGTAAACGGTTACTATTTGGCGCGTGGCCAAAATGATAATTTGTTCTCTCTCTCTCTCCCTCTCTCTCTCTCTCTCTCTATATATATATATATATATATACATATATATATATTATTTTTGGCGTGGATAGGATGAATTGTTCGCCATGTATTACGGGTTCAGTTTGATGTTTTATATTGAAATATATATTTCCGACTGAAAATTGATATTTTAAACGTTTATGATGAAATTATACTTAAGTCTGCGATATTAACTTATGACCTGATATTTTATATTACTTTGAAGATAAAAATAATAATGAATATCCAAATAATAACAATAATAATTTTAATAATGATGATGATAATAAAATATATTAATATTTCTAGTAATAATATTACTAATAATATTACTAAGAAAATAACAATAATTACAATTTCATAATAATAATATTGATACTATTAATAATAGGCGATTAATAATAATTATTATTATATTTATAAAAAATATGTAAATAGTTGTTGATAAATATTGAATCAATCAATGAGTTTGAGTTTGTTTCCCGTCGATCACAAACGACAACAATGTTATCCTAAAAGATTGCGAAAATAACAACAAGATTAACGACACTAACAACAAAAATAATGACAATAATATTGTAGCTTCCCGTGGCAGCTCAAGTCGCCATTTTCCAATTACTCGACTCTTTGTTGGGGGGAGATTAACGAATAAATCCCAACCGGCCTCATCAATCCCAGTATATTTATTCGCCCGGATCGAGCAAGTGAATGGCAAATCCCGGATCATCATTTTGTTAACATCTCTTCTCGGCTCCGGATTGAAGGAGCGGAAACAGGCCAGATCCCCGCGCTTTGTTCGGGCCCGCTCGACGAGCGAGTACTCACTCGCGCGATATCTACGCAAGTAGTGTACCCCCCCCCCCGTCTTTCCCTTCGTCGCGAGTAATTGATGAAGATACCCCGATCCCGGGAGCCCTCCTCTGTAAGCGGGTAATTAACAAAGATAATTAGATATTTCTACGCCGTTTTTTCCCAATCGTTTAGCTCCTTTCCCAAGTTAAGTCGTCTCCGGGTGCTTTATCATCCGTGGACCAAATCTCCCAGCGCACGCAGCCGACGTATCTCGGCTCTCCATCTCCCCGATCCCCCCCTTCCCTCACCCGGCTCAGCTCCCCGCCCTATATTCACCTAGTTTTATCTCCCACCTCGCAATTATTCCCTCCGACAAACTGATTGATCGTCGCGCGCCGATAATTTACTTTTTTCCTCCTCCGCTTCTATGCAAATTGCCTTTCGCCAAAACAAATTGAGAGCCGACTCCGGGCTCCGGACTGGTATCGTCGCTCGGTATCTATTGTTTGGTGATAATACGCACGAAACCCGACTGCCAGCCTCCCTCGGCCCGACCGGGAAGTACCATAAATAAATGGAGAGGCGCGAGAATAAACTCCGGCGCTTCGTCGTAATTACTCCGGATTAATACCAGTTGACAGTTCGGGGCGATTTTAATATTTTAATATTAAATCCGGAATTTGACCGAGTCAGTTGAGAGACAATTTGTAACGATGGCGGCATCTTCTCGCGCCAGATAATTTACGGAAAAAATTTATATTTATTTATTTATTTTATTCCCAAAAATTTACGTTCGGCGAAATATAAGGTTGATGTTTCTGTTATGATTTGATGTATTTATGGATAATAATAAATTTCATATCTCTCTTTAGTTGTCTTTTTGGTAAAACAATTTTGTTTTGTTGACGGATGAGGAGGCTGGCTGGCTACCTGTGAAAATGTCCTCGACGTCGATGACGTATAATTATAATATTAAAACGAAATAGCCGGGACAATAAACAAAAAACAAAAAACAGTCTAAAGTAAATATTTATAAATTATAAAATAATTATTTCAAATGCCGTTGATATTAAAATATTACGGCTCTCGATATATATATATATATATATATATATAAGAATTGTTGGGAAAATATTCTGAAGTTGTGTTATTCAATATATTAAAAACATTAAATTTCACAAACAATGCTATCAACAAATGAGAACAGAACATGGGAACCTCGTCAGCCGCGGGCGATAATATGTGAGCTGTCGAAGAACAAACCTGGATCCGAACTTCGGTCACTATCGTTTAGCAAGATTTCTGCGGTAAATTTCGTGCGTGAATTCGCCCCCCTCCCTCCCCATTCCCGATCCGGTTTCCCCTTTCTCGACGCTCTTCGGGATCGTTTTCGTTTACTGGAGTTATTTATCCGCTTATTTCGGAAGAGCCGGTCTAGTTAGACGCCCGTCTAAGGCGACTCCCACGCCAGCGCCACCTAGTTACGACCATTTTACTAAACAATATTTCACCGTAAGTCGACCAGGATTAATCGGCGCCCATATTTTTGATGACGTTATCCCATCATAGCCAGTCACGAACGATCTGGATCTACAATTATTAGCGCTAAATTAGCTACACGCCGGAGGAAAATAAACGCATTAATATTGTTCATAACTGACATTTTTAGCAATAAATAATAGGTTATATATATATATATATATATATATATATATATCAATATGAATTTAAAAATATACAAATATAAATATACAAATAAATCACATGAAAATAATTGTCGAAATAATTTAAATTAAAAGAATATTAATTGAAACGCACAGAAAAAACAATGAAACTATATTCATAAAACCGCAAGAAGTAAACAAATTTGGAAATACAGACAGAAGAATGACATAATATTCGTATAAATAAATTCACTAAAAATGGTAATATTAAATAGAGTGTAGAAAAAAAATCGAATAGAAACCCGAATGAAATCTATCAATCCGAAATTATTTCCCGCCCTCCCCCCTCCTTACAATTGCTAATGTTCGAGATCTCGGTCTGATAAAATGTCATCATTTCTGTCACAAAATCAGAACCAATTTCCGGCCGCGAAATCCTCGGGATTTAGCAGCGTCGCCATATTGGAAAATAATTGTAACAAATAGCAAAACTATAATCCGGCCGTAATTTATTGGCCTTCGGTGGGGCGAGCGCACCGGAAGTGATATATGACACTTCGGTGTCAGAGTGGGCGCATCTTCTTCGGCCATAACGCACACCAATAAGGTTATAAACAATGGGGAATATAAAAATAGAGAATAATAATGATTTACTCTAAATCCACGCCGTATCACCACACACACACACACACACACACAAACACAAACACAAACACACAAGTTGTAATGACGTCATTAACACCGAGACGATTACGGTACTTGCCGATTTCGCACTTCCACCGGAAATCGAGCGGAAAATGCCGAGAATAGCCGACAGTCTCACTCTCGACAAACGTAAATAATTATCGTCTGCTAAATAAATGACCAACATGGACTGTTATGGCGAGGTGAAGGTCGCCGCTTGCTCTTTTGTTTACGTCGTGATTGAGCTTAAAGAGGGTACTTCTCATTCTAAAATGGTACAAAGTCTGCTTGTTATGTAATATTAGAACATCATAGTTAGTGTGTGTGTGTCCGTCTGTCTGTCTCTGTGTGTGTGTGTGTGTGTGTGTGTGTACTTAAGCGATCAATATATTTTTATATATAATTCACAAGAAGAAGCTGTTTTAGGGATCTTATTTTTTTGACATTTACGATGGGGATGGTTTTATTGGCGTAGATAGCGAGTATGTGTCTGCGTATTTGTTTATGTGTGCGCGCGCGTGTGTATGCGTGTGCGCGCCTATTTTTTGAGTATCTACCAGTATGGGTGTGTATTTTTCTGTGTCTTGTTCAAAAGATAAAACACTTCAATTTGTTGGTGTGTAATATTGTATTTTGATGTCTATTTTCTCGCTATTCGTCCACATATTAATATCGTATATTAATGTCTTATTGTAATCTTTATTTAACATCAAACACCTAATGCAATTCTACGTATATTTTTTTGATTATTGAAATGAATAAAATTAATTGTACTATTAATAATAATATTGTTTTTGTTGATATGAAAGTCGTTAATGATATTATTACTATTGTTACTACTAATATTGTTTATATTACAATAGCCCAGGGCTGTAGTATTTTCCTTGACAGTTATTTCACGACAGTAATTTTTTTTAATTTATATTTGAATCGGTGGCACAGGAAAGGCCGATAGAAAATTTTATATTTAAAAAATACCAAATACAAACAAATATACTGTTTGATAACAATCCCTGAAAGCTGGTGAAATAATATTTATGTCATATTTATACGGCGATGTGTAGCTAAAGAGTAAACGGGTGGGATAATGCTGAATTTAACCTTTACAATTATTAATATTCGATTGTCGTGTTGATCAGACATTTATCATGGATGCTTCAGGGCTATGGTGATTTTATTATATATATATATATATATATATATATATATAAAGCATTATTTGTCTGCCAAATCTGAACAAAAATAAAATAGAACAAAAACGGAAAAATAAACAAAACCGCCATATTTGTTTCGCTGGCCAATGGAGTTGCCACGTGACTAAAACGAACCGCGAACAATTAAATGGACATCAAAGCCAAGGTCAGAGTTCGTTCGGACACGATCGACAACGAGAAATATCGGGCAATAAATAAACATTTGCCGGTTTGCGGCATCTGATTACTGACGTTCGGCTCTGTCTCGACTATAGGTGACGAAACGACAGTTGGCGCCTGCGCAGAGATGGCGTCCGGCCGGTAATTTGACGACTTTAATGTCCGGATGTTAACTTTCATCCGCCTATCCCAGGTGTCCATCCGTCGGGATAGAACATTAAATAAATGATGAAAAATATCCCGTGATTTAGGGTGCAACATGGCGTCGCATCTGTTTGGGCGGCTGACGCCATTCTCGAGTCGGGCGGATCCGTTGGGATGTAAATGTGGGAGGGGGTGGGGGTGGAATTGAGGTCCCGTGGCTCGATGTGCGGAGGTTGTGTGAATGTCATTTCACGGGAATTATCACCCGGGGCATGTCGGGAATGGTTTCGGCGCTAGCCGGGACCCCGGCGATAATGCGGTAATGGCGCGATATTAGGGCCGGAGATCACGTGATCGGAAAGCGGCGACACCTCATCAAGGGCCGATCGCCGCGGGGGGTCGCGCCGACAAAAGGTCATCCCGATCAAGGTCGCGGCCAGCCGGACTCCACAAATCATCGGGATAGAGCAAGCCGATTGGTCTGAGTACATTAAAGGACACGGACGCCCTTCAACGCCTCCCCCCGGGGGGGGGGGGCATCCCTGGGCGTTGTAGGTGGGAGGAGATGCTGGAGGGGGGGAATCCGATACGCGATTGCGTAAATTAATGCTCGATCCTGGAATAGAAATATTATTAAACATTCATTAAGCACTTAAATGGCACCGGACCCTTTAATCTTTCCAATGCTCTGGTAGATACTGCATTAACCAGCTGGCTGCCAAGAGAACCTGCCAATGCCCCCCCCCATCCCGCCTACACCCAAACACCCACTCACCCACTACCAACCCTCAGACTCTATTTCAACAACAATTTCCAGGCCTATGACGAAAAAGCGCCCCCGATGGAAACAAACGGCCCGATCCACCCAGCCAAGCGCCCACCCAAACCGAACAACGAAAAACGGCCACTAAAAAAACTCGACCCAACACAAATGCCACTCGTACACACAAAGAGATAGAGAGAGAAAGAGATGGGGAGAACATACGTTGAATAATACATCGAGTTCATCTCACGTTTGGACGGTAATTACCGGAGAATCGGATCGTTTTGTGGGCTCTGCTGGGCCAGGTCTGTGTCTGGGTATACGTCGAGTACGGGGTCCAATTATGTTCCTTCCGAACACGACCCTACGTAACACCACCCAACTCCCCCCCCCCCCCGAAGTCGGCTCGCCGCCGCAGAATAGATCATATACCCGAGGGCATCAATCGTTGGTTGAGGGCACATCCACCGACCCAAATATAGAAAACATATAATAAAAATACAATTTTAGGGCTTTTTAATTTGACAATTGACGTAATTCTAGAACACCGGTTCTTTATATATATATATATATATATATATATATATACGAAAGAAAAAGAAAGATAAGTTAACATCGTTTTTAAATACAGTTCTCACGTCACAGACTTTGCCACCTGTTCGTCTATTTGATGTAATTTGATTAGTTTTTATTGTTTTGTTTTTTTGCCATCTCGGATGTTTTTCTTGTCTGTTTCCATCTTTATTGTCTCCGTATCAGGTGTTGTTGACGTATAAGGCGGCGTGTTGTGAAGTTGTTTGAAATAAAGTGTTCCGAGATAAAGATGTTCAACTCACGTGTTACCATTCTGTCTGGGTAGGGTGTTCGTCGGGTAGATGTGTGTGTGTGTGTGTGTGTGTGTATGTGTGTGTGTGTGGGGGGGGCATTTGGTTAAATATCGAGGGTATAGATTACGCATAAGAATTTTGTTGTTGAAAACTTTTAAATGTTTCGTTTTAGGTGTAAATTTTCTTTTGAAATAATCAGCTTATTATTTAATTATTGCGTGTAAATAAATATGTGGTTGTGCGTATGGTGGCTCTCTCTCTCCCACACCACACACACACACACACACACACACATATCAGTGGTTTATGAGCCCAGTCTGACAGAGCTCTATATTCACTACCCCGTCATTCATCAAATTGTCTATAAAAAAAAAAAAAAAAAACCAGCTTCTGGTGACCTTGACCCGAGAAAATTGAATTAAAAAGCAAGAAAACTTTACAAATGTCCAAACTGATGGATGACTTTTGAAGTCGGGGGTAAAAAATGAAGATGGATTAACGCATCATACGACATTATCTCCCCCAGTGGCTCATCACAGAACGCTCCCTCATCCACATCCCCACTACTCAGAGTTACCCAACTTGCCACGCGTCATATCCATCCCATCCCCCTGCGTCAGCCGCTTCCCTCTCCCAGCGGGCGTAGATGACAGATAGGAAATGTACTTTTCTGATAATTCTGGTTTTGTGTGTGGGGTGGGGGGATGTTAATGCACACACACACACACAGTTGACTAATATATCAATATATTATTTTACGACTATGACTAGTCGTGAAGAAAAACCTGGCTGATGTCGCCATATCATTGTTTTGCCATCTGTCTGTCTGTCTGTCTGTCGCCGAACAAACGACTTCCGGCCACAGTCACGTGTAAATATTTGTCTAAGTTTTACGTCATCACGCACGAAACATCACGAAGCGTGTTTCGGCTGATGACGTCAATCTATCACGTTCGCCGATTTAATTATGAACCAAATTGGAACCGCGATCCACTTCCGGTTTGATCGATGCCGATGCGGGCTGTTCCTCCCCCCCCCCGCATACTTCCGGATCAGCGCTTGCTGACACGCCGACGTCTTCGAAGGGTCAAGGCCGCTGTCGGCCGTAAAGTAACGAATTTATAACGGTCTTTCGGATGGTGACGTCATCTGGGATGATCACGTGACATCGTCAGCGATTAAGGCGGATATCGTAAGATGAGAAGACGGATTCCTATCCTGGTATCATTGGGGGATTCTACGTCATTTGGGGGTTTTGGATGCATTCCGATGAGTCACGTGGGTCTATCATAAAATTATTTATTTATGAACTATTTACAGTATTTAGATATTATTGTCATCATTGACCTCGCTATACGTACCCATCTCGACTCCCAGTGGAGTATGTAATACACACACGCATGCTCACACACACACACACACACACACAAAAGAGAGATATCTCGAGAGACTGACTCTTTCTCAACGAAGTATAGATGTTATATCTCGCCTGTCCGGAGTTGCTCCATGCCAGAGGTCAGATGACCCCAGACAAGGTCAAATGACTTCACTGTTGGAAGTCTGCCTCGGCCAGGGTCAGACGATACTGCCCAAGGTCAAATGAGTCCGACAGAGGTCAAGTCACCCAGTAATGGATCAAGCTTTGCACTAGGTAACTGTCGTATAGATGACACCAATTGATAACACTCGGAGGTCATCTTGCCTGTCATAACAAGAAGACGAACAGAAAAGGATGTCGCTCCTGGATATGTCCGGATCCCGAAGCCTACAGACGAGATGCCGCCATTTCTATTCAGGAGCATACAGACCGGAGACGACACGTTGTAATTAAACTTCGCGACTCCGGCAACAAGTTGTCGACCGGAAGTTCGGTCGTTGGTCACGTGATCACAGACTTGGACCAAGTCTCGCAAATAGACCTCGCATCAGAACGAGATCTAATCGGTGGGCGACTAATTCTCGCCGGTGCGCTTCCGACGCGAGAGTCCGCGGAGACGCGACACTTCAGGAGGCGCTGCGAACGAGTGTTGCGGAGGGCGCACGCGCACTGAGGGGGTTAGTCACGTGATGGATGGGGCGCATTGACGAGACCTTATCTGGATATGTCTCCGGGCTGACAACCGATCGATCACTCGCCGAGTCCGGGTAACAGTTCCTACTCCTCCCCCCGCTACCCGCCTTCCGGATACGGCGAGCCTCCTTTTCGCTTTAATTTACTTCAATCGCAGCGCACGTGATCCATCTTGTTCCGGACGTATAGAGCGACGAGTCCCGCGGGCGGAAACTACACCCAGCAGACGTATGGGACAGCAGGGACGTGTGGAGAGACGGGAATAGAGATGGGGACAGGGATGAGGAGGAGGAACCTTGGTGGAATGGCGACCTGATGAAATCCAATTTACTCCTGGACCAGTTCCGCCATGTGCTTGAGACACACACACACTCACACACACGAGAGAGAGAGAGAGAGAGAGAGAGAGAGAGACAAACACACGGGACGGGATGCCTGACAGGGGCTGGCGGGCTAGGTGATGCGACCTTTGATCATGCCGACGACCCGGACAAAGTCACCGCCAGGGAGAGCCACCGTCGCCTAATTAGCCAATTCCCGGATCCATCGGTCTCTTTCTGTTCGGGATCTGGCTGTCATCCTCCCAAGAAGCAATCGGGCACCGACCCTTTGAAGAACCGGTCCCTCCTTCGGGCAACTGCACCGAACAGAATCCACCCCCCACTCGTTTCCCCAATACCCCCCCTCATCTTCATTGGAGGACAATCTTCCTAGTCTCCTTTCATCCGGAGCAAAGGGGTCCACCATATTTGTCTGGGATAGTCGACCAGTTGGAAAATTCGCCATTTTCAAACGAACACTCGATTTACGAGTCGGTGACATTGGAAAAGAGTTAGGACTAATTCCTTTCGGGAATTATTCATCAGGACTTCGTCTCGATTCCGGATCGGTGGCCGTCCGGGGGGACCGTCGCACGATCCAGTCTGCGGCTGAGCGGAGCCGAGAATTGCCGAAGTCGGAAACGAGAGACGCGGCCGGCGTCGGGAGTCACGTGACGAATTGAAATTAATTATCTCGGTAGAGAAGTAGTAATGGGGAAACAGAAGGTAAAGAATGGGAAGATATGGGGGTAAATACACACACACACACACACACACACACACACACACTTACATGTCGCTGTTTGGTTAAAGGTCTAATGTTTGTATGATGACGGAGGGATATGGGGGTAGTAGTAAGTTGATTGAGGCGGGGGGGGGGGTGATCCACAATGGGACAGGATGACTTACGGGTTCTCCTATTTGTTGTACGTGAAGTGGACGTTATTGTGTGATTTAGTGGAAATACAGACTGTCTGTGTGTGTGTGGGGTGATATTATTGGGGATTTTATTAGAATGAATAAGCATTTTCGTGTGGATTAAATATAACACACACACACACACACATATATATATATATATATATATATATGATGTTTATTTCCAATTTACACACACACAACACACATATATATATATATATATATACCAGGTAAACAATAAACATCATATATATATATATATATATATAAACACATGTATGACTAAATTCTTTAATTTAACCTCAACAGCAAAGACACAAGACTAGTGATTAAATCCCTAATAAATCATTCAGCAAGTCGATGTATGAATGGGGTTCGAACCCAGACTCATCTAAGCATCACACACACACACACACACACGCGCGTAAACAACATTTCCAACAACGGTATCCACGGCTAGTTATAACCCACTGATATATAACTAGGTATGCAATTCATCGAAATATTCCTCACTATTCAGTGATAGCCATTTTCATGACGGAGCCCACGTGACCGCTCACGGCGTGTTTCCATTCGGCCACGGTGATAGCCGTTAGAATGGTGTTAGAAAAAGACAACAGTCGTTAACCATTATCTCCAGTCCTACGTTTACCAACGTACACCACAACCAGAAATAGACTGATAGATAGACGGGCAGACCGCTAGCTGCTGTTGCTGGAGGCCCCATCCGCCATAAACATGATATTTATTGCCAAATAACGACTCCGTCCGCCATTACTGGGCCACATTGTTATGGTTCGGCTGCACTACCCCCAGCGACGCAACACGTGATCGGCGCTCGGCCAATCAGCGTCGAGCATGGCGGCGGCCGCCATATCTGTCGGGCCGACGATGTTTACAAGCGAACTATTTACCATCTGAGATAAATCCTGCGACAATTCGCGTATAAAAACGACCCTTTTCGCTGGATAATACACCGATCGGGCACAATGGATAGCAAGTATCGGTGCAGTCTGGATCAACGGCGGAATTTCGTTACTTTTCGGCCGGCCATTTTGCGAGGAGAAACTTTTTTTCACCTCTGACCTCGGCAGACGGTCGAAGCAATATTTCAGCGGGTAGTATACTCCAGCACACCTGAACGATGTAGGTCTAAATATTAGCCATATATTACGACAAAAACCGAGATGGACGCGCTCTACTCGTGCGTGCTTCGAAACTCCGAGATTCTGCGCAGTAAATGAAAAGGGTGTTTTTTTTAAATATATAAAACAAACACCACCCACCCGACAATGACACCCAAACACTGACCCAAGTAACGAACTCGGCTGGCGGAAGAAGAAGAAGAGGGAAAAAAACAACCCCACACCAACAACAAGCGAAAACATCTTGAAAAACAACTACTCCACTACTTACCAAACGATCTATTGCTCGCCTGTCTAAAGTTTTCCACACAATGAATGACTGCCGGTTGGAGATGATAGATTTCGATGCGTGTACTCGCGTGTACTCGCCGCTCAGCGCCCAACTCGGCTTCCGTCTCTGGCGAAAAACTGCGCCATGTTGGATTTTTTTTCCGGCCGATTCCCGAGCGATTTTCAGAAGATTTTTTCTCTCTTTCAATCTCTCTCTTTCTCTCTATCTCTATCTGTGTGTCTCCAGTCGATATGAGTTAGGCAGCGACTAAATTTGAAAAAGAGTCAAGAAATTAACCAATATTATTCAGCATTAGAAAACTCACAGATGGAGACATAGATATAGAAATATAGAGACAGAATATATATATATATATATATATATATATAACTATCTATCTATATTGAGAGGAAGAGACGTATAGAGAGAGAGACAGTTATATAGACATAACATCAGTCGCCGTGGGCTGGGATTTTTTCTGCCGTTCGATTTTTTCCGAACTGTTTTAGAGCCAGGGGGAGCCTATCTATCTATCTGTCTGTCTGTCGGTTGGCAGGAATCAACTCAGGAGCTTGGAGCCTGGCCTGCTTATGAGTCGCCCTGACAGTGGCTGGCTCTTCTAACGCCAAATCGACTCAAACCGATGACTGACAGGGAAAAAAAGTGAGCAACTTTTATCGACAACGTAATGAACATGGCGGCGATACCTTGTCAAACATTTCTCAGATAACCCGCCATTATCCTCCGTAATATGTGGGTCGGTCGGTGGGTCGGCTCTGGGGGGGGGGGGTTCTGGTGATCAGACTCGTAGGGGGGTGCGTGTAGGTCATCTGCTGAATATCAAAACACCCTCCTCAGGCTACCATGGAAATCCTAGCGTTTCAGCATTGCGGCAGCGACAACATCTCGTCCCCCCCCCTCGTCTGGCCGGCAGCCATTGGATTACTTTTAAACTGAAAGGCCCACTGCGCATGTCAAAATGATAATTTATGTAAATTTTGTCGCGGGAAAGATTTACGACCGGTTTTACACCTTCGCCGCTCTAACCACGTGACTTGTATCGGCGTGATTGTCACTTTAAATCCGGGGCCATCTGGGCTCGAACATAAATAACCAACACGGACGTACAGACAGACAGACACCCACCCACCCACCCCCCCACACCCGCACACACACACACACACACATATTTTATATTTCTAAGCAATAAACCTTTCGGGAGAACATTAAATTTACCAATAAAAGTTTTCTTTCCGTGACTTTGTTTTCGGATTTGGAATAATTCAGATAAACTACTTTGATGACAAGTTAACACTCACTGAGGATAACAAATGATGAAGTTATTGCCTATTATTATTATTAATATTATTTAATTTCATCACCTAAAAGCACTAATACAATATATCCAATATGTACAACAAAGTGTACTAAGGTGTGAAAACAAACTACCAAGGAGATAAAAAAACTATTCAATGTATGCACACACACAAATTATATATATATATATATATATATATATATATATATATCAAGTCAATTGAAAGTTGTTTATGCCTCATTTAGTTTTTATTTCTCGTCAAATATGCTATTTATTATTTGATAAATATTATTAGATACATTACTGGAATAGCCACATACAAAATATTAGCTGATTCTAAATACCACATCGACTTGATTGGAACTAAAACTTTCTTACGTCACACCTACATAGATATGTATTATATAACGTCAGAATAACATCAACGGTCAGGGTCAGACCGTACCGGAAGTTCGGCTTAATTGACAAGGTATCCGACAACAGGGGGCGCCTTTCCGTTGGGTGTGTGACGCGTTATGGATCACGTGACGGCTGAAGTGCCAGAAAAAATGTAACGCCGTAATTGGAAATTAAAACGGGGGCACTTGTTGTCACGTGGTGCTGGGCCACGTCACGTGTCGGTGTCGATTTATGGGAGTCGTTTCGTCTGTTTTCGGTCACATTCGTGTCCGCCGCCGGTCGTAACCCGGCGAAGTTCGTGCCCTTATTGGGATGATGAACTTGCCACCAGGTGGCGCTGGCCTACGTTGGCGGCGTCATTAACACCTGCCGCGATAAGGCGGCGGCCTGTTTATATGGTCTGGACACTTCCGGTACACGTGATCACATCCGTCGGTTCGTGGTGAGATAAAACAGCGGGTATCGGCACCTGTGACATGGCCAGCCTGACCGGAAACGGCGCCGTATGGATAGAGGCTGTTGTCTGCTGATAGATGGCGCCAGTGTCAGTCAGCTTGGCAGTAAATCTCACTTTTTCGTCGTCGAGGTCAAGGACGCCGCGGTCGGGATTTGCGATCGAAGTCGGCCACTGGCCTTGACCTGGTGCGCTCATCTAGATGTGAAGGATCGGTGTGTGTGTGTGTGTGTGTGTGTGTTCGGGATGGTATGTCCTTGACCTCGCTTTGCCAGTATAGGCGGAAAGAATCGGTCCTGAAGTCGTGTGTGTGTGTGGGGGGGGGGGTTGAAATGAGTCTCTATAACCATACTATCAGATTCGCAATTCGTCTGGCCTGCCTAATGACGTCAGCCATCAATCTCGTACAGGTCACGTGCTTCCGGTAAGAAGGCGCATCAACGAAGGCGGCCATTTTCTGCCGACTTACCCACAGTCTTACCGGGAACGACATCAAAAGCATGAGAAAATCCCCCCAAAATGCACGCCCCCCCCTATAATCCCCATCATCCGAGCGAAGGTCAAGGTCGTGACCTGTCTCCGATTCATCAATTCCTGGCGTAATGGCGGCATTTCCGGCTCTGTGCGGTCTCAAAGTCTGATTTTCTGGGATTATATCTCATCAAAGCGAAATAAACAGACAAATTGGATGTGAGTTGTTTAACTCGGGACGTGCCAGGTTGATGGGGGCGGAGTTGGGAATGGAGACGGTGATGGGGTGGAAATAACCTCCTGAAAATGGGGGATAAATCGTAATTATTTATATAAACTATACTGTATACTTTGATTTGTGTTTGTTTTTGCTATAAAATATTAAAAAATTGAGATTCACTCGCGCTGGTGTACTCTCAATTAATGGGCGGATATATTTATACGATTGTCTATTTATTATCTGTTTAGAGAAGTATTTGTTTACATAATTATGGATCATTTTGTGGTCATTCCTCCCCCACCAACACCACCCGGAATATTTTATGTGTATGTGTGTTTACATGCTCTCCTACCCGTTTGAAATGTGTCTATAATCGCTTAATATTGTCCATTGTAGTTGGGACTAGTTTATGACCGTTTTATGTGTTTTGGTGTGTATGTGTGTGTGTGTGTGTGTATGTGTGTGTGTTTGTGTGTGGGTGTGTGTGTGTGTTTGTGTGTGTGTTTGTGTGTGTGCCTCAAGCCGTTGTTTTATGTGTCGTTTCATGTAGAACAATATTGACCTTAAATCATAATATATCTAGCTAGCGATATGGCATAAATCGGCATTGTGTTTGTTTACATACAAGGTCGCCCGTAAAAATAGGCCCCCTCCCCCCTCACACACACCAACACATCCCCATCTTGGCTACAACAGACGGACGTCTATATCACCATCATCATAACTTGCCATTTACAGTCAACATTCGCCCATTAACAATCAATATGCAATAAAAGAAATATGAAACGCACATTAAACGGTTGTCAAACACGCCATTAATAGTCCAGGGGGCCATTAGTGGGTAGAAACAGCAAGTGAACTGGCTGTAAAACAGTTCTAAGTGCGTGCGTATGTGTGTGTGTGTGTGTGTGTGTGTGTACGAGTGTGTGTGTTTGTGTGTGTGTGTGTGTGTGTGTGTGTTGGCTGTTGTCAGGGGGAGCCACGGTCCGGATTCGACACATATTTCACCATAATCGGAGCAGGCGGAGCAACCGGCGACGACAGTGACCTCTAGCGGGCTCGCAATGAAGCTATAATACGGCATAATTCAACTTCGCGTAAACGAACGGAATTTCGACACGAAATGGGCCGAAGTTTCGTCGAATTTAACGGGGGTTTTGACAGAATTTTTACCGTCACGAGAAAGTACAAATTACCCCATTCACCAAATTTATATAAAATACCATTAATTTCGCCCATTACGCCGTTTTTATTTCAACAGTAATTTATTTCTTGTCAGATTTGAGTTGTTTGAGGCAAGACTTATGAGACATAGAATGTGTAATATTTTATCCTTCTATCCGCCCCCCACCCAACGTTGTGTTTTGGTTAATAATTTATAACATAAAATCGAAGATGAACGGGTTGAACAAGTCGATGTTTTGTGGAATGTCTATTTTTAGAATTCAAATAAATAAATAATATGCTTTGTTGCTGTTGTTGTTACTATAATAATGTTATTGTTATTTCAGCTGTTGCTGCTACTACTATTACTACTACTACTAATACTACTGCCACTACTGCTGATGATGATTACAATAATAATAATAATAATAATAATAATAATTTAGTTAGTTTTAGTATTTTAAAAATGATTAATTGCAGCATGTAATATCATTATCTCATTAAAACCATAATTTATTATATAATAATGGGTAAATGGAGATTCTCTGAGCTAGTGTATTTTTGCACACTTCTAACACACACACACAGACACACACACACACACACATACATACACACACACACACACATACATACTACACACACACACATACACACACAGATTATTATGTTCATATACACCTGTTCCGTTATAACATCTGTAGTCGTTGTTTATAATGTTATTAATGTTGACATAATTTTTATATGACACCTGATCATAACATATAATTTATATCCTTATTGGCTAATATGACCTTGTTTATTGGCTAATGTTATAATGTTTATGGGCGTGTGTTACTTTGTTTGTTGACTTAGGCTATACATGTAAAGTCATTTGGTAAATATTCCCTGGCCTATTGACTATAATGTTACCTAGTATTTGACCTAATGACTAATTATATTTTTCATCTAATGGCTAGTTGTAATTGATCAGTCAGCTAATATTACTTCACTTATTCACTAATTATATTTTGCATATAATGGCTAGTTTTATATCGAATTTTAGCTAGTTTTTTTATTGATTGCTGACGAGGTTCATTCGAATTTTTTAACTTCACCTCACCTGCCCTATTGGCTAAAACCTATATGATATACTATTTTCTTTATTGGCTAATTTTATCTTAAACTTTGGCTTGTTTTGATGTAGGTGTAGGCTAGTTTTCTGCTGGTTATTTGTCTTAGTCATTAGATAATTTTGTCCAAAATATTGGCTAGTTTGGTCCATAATATTTTTCTCCCAGGTGTTCGCTGTTTTTATATAGATTTATTGGCTAGTATAAGTTCTGCTTATTTAAATAATTTTATGCTAGCTTTATGTTAAAATATTAGCCAGTTTTGGCTAGTCTACTAACTAACACTACTTGCTTTATCACCTAATAACGCCTTACCTATTGGCTAATGTTATCGTCTTGCCTGTCTGTTGATGTTACCTTGCCTATTTGGCTAATTTTATATGGTCTACTCTGTTGTCTTGTCTATTGGCTAATTAATCTAATCCCCTGGTTAATGAAACACGGCTAATTGGTTACCAATTTTTGCCTATCACCTCATAACCTATAATCTATTTGTCTAATCCCCTGGTTAATGAAATACGGCTAAATGGTTACCAATTTTTGCCTATCACCTCATAACCTATAATCTATTTGTCTACCTTGTCTTCTTATTAGGTATTGATGAGTGTTACCTTGCCTAGTAACCAATGCTACCTTACCCATTGATCATTATTTGCCTAATGATATTTGTTGTCTTGCCTGTTAGTCCATATTTATGTGCGATGTTTCATTGCCTACTGGTCAGTGTAACCTTGCCTATTAACCATGATACCTTGCCCATTGGCCTGTGTTACCATGACTATTGACTAATGTTGCCTTGCCAATTGATCAATTATACCTTGCCCATTGACCTGTGTTACCTTCACTATTGACTAATGTTGCCTTGCCTATTGATCAATGATGCCTTTCCCCTTTGCCTGTGTTACATTGACTGCTGACTAATGTTTCCTTGCCTAT
>JAODUP010000042.1:265000-270000 GCA_025642065.1 Paralvinella palmiformis | reverse complement strand
AGTGATCAGATTTGAGTGGGGTGAGTATCAGTGTTTGAGTATGATAAAGAAATAAGATGGATGAGAGTATGAGGATGTGAGTAGGTGGTAGGAAATATAAGGAAAAAGTCCAAATGAGTACACTGGCAATGGTAATGGATGAGTAAGGGATTTTGAGTGCGGGTTGAGCCTTTTAATGGAACACAAATGGATAAAGTTGATGAGTGAAGTAAGATGAGTGACGAATCTGAGTAAGTTTAGTAGAGTTACGATAGCTGACTCGAAAACATGGTTATGAGTAAGTACCATCAGTAGGGCAACGATTTGTGAGTAACATGATGTCAATTTATGATCATTGTTAGTAAGTGGTACCTGTGAGTAGGTTGTTTATAGACTGTGAGTAGAGCCACGATTATAGTGAGTACAGTGAAAGTCTCCATTAATGCAGGATTGGGTGAGTGAGTAGGGTTTCTGAGTACAGTTTGTTGATTGGGGGGGGGGGGTGCTGGAGGGAGTAGTTCCGGTGTTAAGAACAGCCACTAAGGCCACAATTTATCGAGCAACGAACTCTTTGCCACAAAATGGTTCTTATCTCACCGCTTTGTGACCTTGACGTGTCACGTGTTGGATCCGGAAATGAACGTACTGCTTACAAACACGGCCCCTGGCGGAGGCAGCGGTAAATTACATCGAGGCCATTAATGTAAAGGAAAGATTGGACCGGAAAACGGAACTGTACAAGAACGCTAGGAGTTGGGGGGGGGGGGCTTCCTGGACAAGATCCTGAACAGTTCTTGGACAGGACCTGGACAATACCACGACAAAATCCCGAATCGTTCCAGGACACGAGCCGTAAGAAGCCAGCCATCCCGCGTAGATATATGGTGAACCATGTTGATATAATATAATTTATGAACTTTCAATTAACACATTTGATTAATAATTAAATTATGTAAACATACTACGTTCATTGTTTTGTTGCAAATCTCTCTCTCTCTCAGTCACTCATTCACTCTCTGTGTTTGCTCTTTTTCTCTCTCTGTGTGTGTGTGTGTGTGTGTGTCTGTGTAAACAAAGTAACCCGGCATGGAAATTCGTAATAATCACTGCGCACTTTTGGGACAAACTGTACAGATCACAGAAGATGTACAGTTTGTACAGAAAGAGACAATTGCATGTTTTAGAAATAGACTTGGTGACTGTACACAGAATAATTCAGCAGTAAACTATAACACAAACTACTGCCTGATTACAGTTAGTGCTAATCTACTTATTGCAGTAATAAACAACCATCGTATCACCATATCCTGACTACTGCAGTGTACTGCCTACGCCTAGTTACTGCAACTAATTGCTAACTGTATTGTTCGAACGACTGCAAACAGCTACTGTAACACGGTTCCTATAACTTAGTGAAATGTGCTGCATCTTACATTTACTGCAGTGGGAAGTGTTACTGTACGATTACGGTTAGAGTGCTGCACTCCTCGAGTTACTGCAAGAGTTAGTTATTTCGCAGATAAAACTAACTGCAGTTATTTGTGGCCCAACCGGGAGACATTACAACTGGCTGGGGAGAGAATAGTAATTTTGGGCCCCACATCCTCACAAAAGAAACATCCGCAGTGTGCCACTTGTACCCTGTGAATCTTAATGGGAGTGGGGTTCGTCCACCGTGAAGCTCTCCCCTCCATATCAGAAAACGATGATCCTGGATTCTGGAGCCCCCGCCCCTCCTCACTACCAATGTCTCATATGAAATAATGCCCACAGACTTTGTACAAACGCAATGTCAACATGATAGATCGAGCCGGGAATGCAAAATGACCTTGACACCTAAACCCCTCCTCGCGTCACGTGATCCATCTTTGTTAATTAAATTCCCTGGACACAATATGGCGCATGTGGCCCGATGTATGGGTAATACAAGATGGCGGCTGGCCGCCTCGTACAATCGTATTTTCTCACGTTTTAGCCAATGCCCCGACTACAGGCTTCACCCGTTATCGCTCGGTATCAGGTGGCTGCCGGCAAGATGAAATATTCGTTCGCGTTGGTGGCGACGCCAAGTGGGAAAGTGGCGAACCAAACCTAGCAAACGTTGGTAAATGGTTCTCACTTCTCTCTCCCACTCTCACTCTCTCTCTCTCTCTGTGTGTGTGTGTGTTTTATGGCACTGGCTCAGAGTACATCTACAAAATATATTGTTATAAATTCTGGGTGAATCAGTATGTGCACTCAACGGTTTCTACTATAGACAACTGAGTCACTGTGTATGTGTGTGTCTAAATGGTTGTATAACTCTGTCAAACTATATGTCCATCCAATTACCAACTGTCTCCTTCCGCCCCCCCCCCCCCTCTCTCTCTCTGTGTTTCTAGATGCCAGTGCAACTATGCGAACAATTATACACGTGAATATATTCCCAAATATCTCAGCCATATAAGCACAACACAACAGCTGGTACGAACACCGTAACAACAACAACTACAACGATTGCTGATTTATTTTCGGTTTTTATCAAAACCATCTCCCTTCTCCCGTCACAGAAACCCATATGACGTCACGTGATGGCGTATGAAGTCGAACAACGTATCCGGGCAACAATGTCCTTGACGATCCGGATTATTTCCGCTTAGTGGATCCGGACAAGTGCTCCGATTGGCCGAACAATGCCTTTTATATTGGCTCCAACTCACAACAACAACAACAACAACAACAAAAACGACAATAGGAGCACCAACAGAATGAGCTCTCCATCACGACGATTAATTGTCCAATTCCTAGTTCCGGTAATATATAATATAATGATCATGCGCAGAAAATTACCATTCCAGAGACAGATGGCGCCACAAACGGGCTGCCACCGCGCTAACAATACAACATGGCGGCGTCCATTTTGCTGACGCGGCACTTTTTCATGAAGACCGACGCTTCTTTTGGCCATCCATTTCGCCCATTTCCAATTTACTCCGGGGGAACCCCCCCCCCCACCTACTCCTGGAACACCCGCTATACGGAGACGCTTCCTAGCGGACGATACCCCCCCTTCCCCTTCTCTATGGTCATTCGTCTTTTGAGAGGCGATCATTCCCGGAGATGTTTTCTCGCTTATCCGCTCCGCCAGGTGGCGCCCAGGCATTCGGTCACCGGAAGTGATGCGGGAGAAGAGCAACGGATCGGCGAGCGTCAAAATGGCTGACAGCGATAAGGCGACGCGCACGTGTGCGTGCGTGTGCGCGGACATTAAGCCTTAAAAGGCGACCGGTTTTTGCCTTATTATCGCCCGGTTTCTACGAGAAGTGGTATTTACCAGACGGGAGAACATCCATTTAAATGAGCCAATCAGTGTCCACTTCCTGTCGGCCATTACTCTCGCAAAGGTCTGTCACGTAATTAATAGACGCGTGGCGCCCCCTATTTATAAAAGTTTTTAAACGCATCTGCTATACAATTAATACGTTATATACAGCTCTATAAACAAACTATATATATATATATATATATATATATATGTGTGTGTGTGTGTGTGTGTGTGTGTGTGCTATAAATTATTTTAAAGTATAAATTTCACACCGGAACGTATAAACATAACAGTCAAATGTTGATTAAGTTTGACAATACAAGACTCGAACTCGCTATTATTACTCAGAGATCACAATTATCCTGATGAATACCGTGATGCCGATTGATAAACGAATCACAAAAATTGACGAAGAAATCCTGAATATATCATTTGATCGACGTTCCTAAGTAAATTCGTTGAATTTTCGCTAAACTTTAAAACTCATAACAGTTTACTTTTTACTTTGTTTGTAAACAATAGGTGGTTGTTGGATACTGATAACTACAAGTAAGTAAATCTACTAAAGTTTTGAGAGAAAAGGAGAAAAATACACAAGATGGTGTACAAAAATATGTGGGGAAAAAAGGATATTTGCCTTAACGTAGTAATGAAAATACTAATAATTTTGTGGATGTTCGTGTTACCTGAAATGATGCGATATTGTCAATTAGAGCGATTCCGCAATATTTTATTGGTTTTCCGAACACTCACTCACTCACTCACTCACTGCTTGTATCCATCCGCCCACTGACAATACAAATGACGACACCGCTAAAAAAGTCACCCCAAAATTCCCAAATTCATAAATATTTTCAACTCATGAATATTCATGAGCGAAATTCCGATCCTACCACGGCGGCCATCGTTCATTTCGGAAGCTAACGCACGACGTCTCCTATTTACTCGCATCATTCTTCTCTACCTGTTGTCAGGTCATCCTTTTTATCTCTCTCTCGCACACACATACAATTTCTCTGATTATTTCTCAACAAAAGAGACACCCCCCGTTGTCGTTTCTAACCAGACACGTGCACCGAGATTTAGGAGGTTGAACCGGACGACCTTTTGAACAAAATGCTCCGATCGTCTGCGCCATCGACTTCTCGCCTTTTTGCCAACAAAACGCCATAAAAACGGGCCATAAAACGATTGGCTGCCGATAAAACCGTTGATTTCGGTATAACACTAAACGGACACGGATCACCATCATTGCTAAATGTTATGCGCCAGTTAAATCCCGATTTATCGTCGTTTGATGGCCGAGTTACATTTATTGGTCACAATCAGAGAAAAGGAGGATTTCGTAGTGGCCATCTTGGTCGTACGGTGGACGGGGGGGGGGTTGATTGACAGGTAAATTGGTCGTTTTCTCTCTCCCTATTTACATCACCTGTGGTATGACAGCGACTATGGGATGTATGTCCGACTCGTCGCGCGACAAATACAGGTAGCCATCGGGTGGAAAAGCCGTGAAAGCCATCTGTGCCTGCCGTCAAAAACGCCGGCAAATGCCGATGTTTCTGGCGTCTGCTGCGCAGGTGGTGGGCGGAGCTTCTGAGCGGCGCGCATGCGCCGTGAAGTTCTGCGCCCGCGGTACTGTGGGAGTTTGGGCAGTTTGTCGGCCGGAATGAAAATGGCGAGATTTGTTGACGATGAATAGGAAATAGAGGGTAAA
>JAODUP010000042.1:250000-260000 GCA_025642065.1 Paralvinella palmiformis | reverse complement strand
ACACCGATATCGGTAGCATCTTCGTCTCCACGACGTTCTAAGGTAGGCAGACCGAGATATGTATCTTGAACAGATAAGGGGAAGGGGGGGGGGCGGCTTCCGACGGTTGACGGGCGGATGGGGTAAGATGGTGAATCTTCATAAATCAGAAGATGGTTTAGAGATAGTAGCCAGACAGGGGCACGATAGCGATGTAGGAGTGGAATAAATAAATATCTAAAACAAAGGAAGAGCCACTTGAAAGGCTACGGCATTCTGGGAAGGTTTTAGCGGTCGACATCGTATCACCAGTAGGGAGAGGGGAGGCGCGGGGTTAAGGTCACCCAGAGGACATATATTTCGTTGTCTAAGTAAAATGCTGGCTGTGATAAACCTCGCGAATAATGCTAGAATTATGTAAACATAGTTATCGCTTCGGCAGGAATAAACACCGGAATAAAAATGATGTTCATAAACGTAAATATGACCTAAAATAATAATAATAATAATAATAATAATAATAATAATAATAATATCAATGGACCACAGATCATTACCACCCGTGTTCGAATCCCGGCGTGGCCATATCTGAAAGTTGTTTCATCTTTGAATTCGCTTCATTACGTTTGGAGGTCGCCTACCATGTGCACAAAATTGGCCGTAAAACATCAATCATCATCATCATCATCATCATCATCATCAATAATAATATCAACAGACAAGAACAATAGTAATATTCAATTACATTTACTTGCACTACTGTTATTACTATTATAGCAATTACTACTCGTACAGGTTTTGCTGCCACTACCAAGATTACTGCCACTACTATACTTCAATTATCAGTACCACCCGCTACCATTACCGCTACTACTACCAGCAGTAGTTATTTGATATAATATGTTGTTATCTAATTTCAGCAATAATAATAATAATAATAATGGGTTAACTTTCGACGATGATGGTACCAATTTCTGCCGTCGATGGCGCCAGTTGGCTCATTAGCATAAGACAGCGCCGAACGGGGTGGGCCTGGGTCAAATTTGGCGGAGCAATCATCGGAGGCAGATCGAAGACGGGGACAAATCTGCATCACATCGAATATCCATAATTACTACTCGGTAACACGACACCGAGTCCACGCACGGACGGCCGATTCCATATTTGTCGAACGGATTCGATTGCCCGTTACACCTGGCGCCATCTAGAAGAGACTTCCCGCCAAACAGACGAATGCTCGGAGCCGGAACGGCGTCGAAGGGGGAGATTTTTTTTTAAAACAAAAAAAACTAAAAACCCACCAAAATTCCGCATTACGATCGTCGGCATTATATCGTGCCGATGCACAGCTCATTCGAAGCGAACGACTACATCAGTCAGAGAAATTGATAATTTTCGATGAGTCAGCGAAATAAAAAGAGTGGCGCCCCCTGCCGTCCGGTGTCTGCCAATCGGATGGCCCAGTTGGCCGGCTCCCGGTTGGACGGGGAATGTTTCCTCTCTCTCCGGATCCGTAACGGATGGCCCAGCCGGGCGGGATGCGCTCAATTTTAACGGAAACCAATGAAAAGTCGTGAAATATTTACCGGATCCGTAATGAAGACGGATTACGGGGAATGATCCGCCGGGAAATTAAGACATAAGGTCGTCCTGATGAATAATGCATTCGGACGGAAATGCGCCGATTCCAAGGAGGGAAAAATTTCGCCGATTGCCGCCGCTGCGGGGTTAGGTGGTGCCGGTGGTGTTGGTGGCGCGCGGTGGTGCGAGGCCCGAGGGTGACGGATGGTTGATGGGAGGGGGAGCTGGGTTGTGGCCGCTGCTGGGGATTCTGACGTCGACGTGCTCGAAATTCGAGATTTCTGGAGCGACGTAGATAATTCGTTTCGTCGACCCCGCAGGGATTACCGCTCCTTTGTGGTAAAAACCGTGCGGCCACGTTTTAACCGGGAGCCGAGGATTGTGGGAGCCCGTCGAGGAGGGATTTAGTCTCTATCCAGGTAAGAGGCGCCCCCCCTCCGCCGGCGAGCGCGTCCCCGGTGAGGATTTCTCCATTTCTCTTTACTCGTTTGCCTGAAATCCATCAATCCATCAATCCCCCTTCTTCAAGTACTTAATGTAATTGTGACTCGGGTTCCAAACGCCGATGCTGAGCCCTTAAAAGAGAACCATTTTGCTAAAGTGTTCTCGCATTAACGAACCAATGACGCAGTTTTTACTCCGGTGTTCCGCGGCCTCCTGTTATATAGCCCACCCCCACCCTCGCACCAACCCACCCCTCCTAAGAAGCACTCTCGTCCTTCACATTAGCGATAACGAGACCGGAAGTGGCCGATGTTAGGCGTTATCTGCGCGAAACATGCGCCAGGATTCGTCGACCAACTTTGAGTCCGGGAGCTTTTTCTGGTCAGTTCCAATTTTCTTTCCACGTCGCAGACCGGGCATGGGGGGGGGGGTGTAAGTAGGGGGCTAAACTTAAGGGGGGGAACCTTATACACGCCTGCGTACCAAGGGAACACACACACCTTCTTGTCCCATCCGTAAAGTACAACTATTTACATTTCCAGAGAAAATGGCTTCTCTTTTATTCGTCCTGACATGCCAACGGCCAATATAGGGGTTTGTCTTCGTGTTTTAAAACGAGATTCTCTCCCTTTATCGGGAACAGTAATATTTTACATCGCATCACAACATCCAATTATCACGAACTGTTTACACTATTTTAAGGTTAATTAGAACCAGTAATGGAAAAGAACCGAAGTAACAGTTACATTATATATATATATATATATATATATATGTGTGTGTGTGTGTGTTATAATATATATATATATATATATATATATATGTGTGTTATATATATATATATATATATATATATATATATATATATATATAAAAGAACCGAATAATAGTTACACATTATATATATATATATATATATATATGTGTGTGTTTATATATATATATATATATATATATATATATATATATATAGATGTGTTATATATAATATATATATATATATATATATATATATATATATATGTGTGTGTGTGTGTGTGTGTATTTTTTATATATATATATATATATATATATATTTTTTAGTACACTATAATATTAATATATATATTTAATATAATGTTGTGGTTAGGTTGATATAATTATATTTAACGACAATATATACTGATAATAGTTAGTTTACATATATATATATATATATATGTATATCGCCGTCATATAGGTTACATCAATATTATATCAATAGGCTATGACCCTTTATTGATCTTCACGCGTTTTGTAATATCATGCATCACATCATCATCATCATCATCATCATCTTCATCATCCCCATCATCACCACCACCATTATCTGATATTTATTTTTCTATTTAATCAACCTTTTTATTTTCCATCAAGCCGATTTTTCAAAAAGTAAACGTTCCTTTTTAGTTTAAAGGAAAGGTTTTTTCTTCCTTTTTAACTGGACTTGTACCTTCCATACAGCTTCCCAAATGCTGATCTTAACCGTATATAACAAATCAACAATCTTCTTATGTCTAGCCTAGTTTTTATTATTATTATTATTATTATTATTATTATTAACAAATACGTTGTAAGTAATTTATTATGGGGAATATGAACTGAATAAAATATGAGAAAACGAAAAAAAATACTACGAATAATCAAAAGACATTAATATAAATATGTTTAGCAGCCGCGATAAAAATTAATAGAAAATCGAAGCATCGAATGTCAACAAAACCGCGTAAATTGTAGCTATCTAAAATGATGAGCTGTGAAAAATATAGTTCACAAAAATGTCACCGACTTCGGATTACAAATTGCGAAAATAAAAATACTTCAAATGTCATCGGAATAGTGGGAAAATACAACCAAACCCCCCACCCCCCCAAACCCCCCCCCCCCAAACAACAACAACAACAATACCAACAACAACAGCAACCGTACAAAAATCATAGCAATTATCTCACAAAGTGGTATCAATCAAAGCCGAAGAAAATAGGATGGCTTCAGCGAGTCGCGATTAATTTCGGATTTTTCAGGTCGAATTATCGTCGATGACAGATAAAATACCCCCCCCCCCTTCCTCCCACACACACAAATACACACACACACACACACACACACAAATATTTCTGACGAACAACGGTTAGTATGCAAATTCGGCTTTGAAATTGAATACCCCCCGGGGCGCTAGAGTTGTGCGTTCGAAATTCCCGATATTTGGCGTAGAATTCAAAGGGAAGCGGACATTCGAGGATGTTTTATGGATAGCCGGGTCCGTCTTTCATTCATTTCCCATCCAGGAAATGCTCCATTGTCCGTTGAGGAAGTCGGCCTCCGTGTAAAGGACAAAGGGAAACAAAGAAAAGTCGACAAGACGACGTGATGCGCCGCGATGCGCCGATCACGTGATCGTGTATCGGCTAGGCGCCGATTCCGGTAGATTTCCGGACACGGATCCTACGCGGGCGGCAGGTGGCGCACCGATCACTATCCCGTTCATCAGGCCATCTAGCGGCGAGCACCTGCGCTCCGGACGATGGATGATGCGGCGCCATCTCTGGGCTATTTATCAGGCCGTCGGACCTGCCGCGATTCGGACGGGCCCGGCTTTCGCTTCGATTCTCTTCAAAGCCCTCGGACATCCATCAGACTGAAGTCCCGTTTCGGATAGAACAATGCGATCCGGAATGGGAGAGAGATCCGGGAAGTTGACATGCGTACGCGCTCCGGTCCCCGTCCAATCTGCGGGATTTCGCACGCGACGCCTTCGTAAATACCGTCGCGTTTTCCTCGCCGGCAAATCCCCCTTCCGCCGACCGGGATCGCATTCTACCGGAAACCGGATGCAACGCGGCTCCATCCCGAACGGGAACAAAAATAACGACAGAAATTAAGCCCCTAGCTGACCGCTATTTGAAGGAAATCCCTCCAACATCCCCGCACCGAGAGGCGTGTTCGTTGTGCCATCGTCGTGTCTGGATACGAACGGAATAATCCCGAGATCCCGAACGGGGACATGCTTCCGACGGCACCGTGTTGACCTCGGTTATAATCCGGAATTAATCACATCGGGATGGTGCCAGTGGTATTTATATTACCGAGTCAATGTTTGGAGAATGAGAGAGAGTATTTAGTGAAAGAAAAATTATTTTCTTCGCCGAGGCGGCAACATAAATATTAGTTCATATTTTCCCGAATAATTTCTATTTTACGACTGAATTATGAATGCTATTTAAATTAGGTCAGTCACTTGTCTTCACGGCGAATTATTTCTAAATTATTCCGTTGGCTCCGGATTTTTGTCTTGCACAAATAATATTAATAATATTATTATTAAAATGTGTTTCCCATTTTTCAGCTCGATGATAACCGTTGAAAACGATATTAATCGGTATTGGGAATTTTTGCATTTCTCCAGAATCGCAATATTTCGTGTGAAATGTAATTATTTAAATTCTGATAGGAGAAATATTTTTTTGATGTCAGAAATCTTTGCACGAAAAGAAATTAATGCCGCTGAGGATTTATTTTTTGCTATCAACTATTTTATTTCATCCCAAAAAATGCAACACTCTGTTTACATTATAGAAAAAAATATAAATTAACTGTATAAAATAGTTTCGATGCTATTTTTGTCCAGTGTACTAAAAGAGAAATTGATTTCATAAAGTATTTGTTTGTGTTAATTTTCTAATGTTTAAAAATATAAATTAATTTCATAAAGTATTTTTTCTAATGTTTAAAAATATAAATTAATTTCATGAAGTATTTGTCTGTGTTAATTATCCAATTTTTTAAAATATAAATTAATTTCATAAAGTATTTGTCTGTGCTAATTTTCCAATGTTTAAAAATATAAATTAATTTAATAAAGTATTTGTCTGTGTTAATTTTCCAATGTTTAAAAATATAAATTAGTTTTATAAAGTATTTGTCTGTGTTAATTTTCCAATGTTTAAAAATATAAATTAATTTCATAAAGTATTTGTCTGTGTTAATTATCCAATTTTTTTAAATATAAATTAATTTCATAAAGTATTTGTCTGTGTTAATTTTCCAATGTTTAAAAATATAAATTAATTTTATAAAGTATTTGTCTGTGTTAATTTTCCAATGTTTAAAAATATTAATTAATTTCATAAAGTATTTGTCTGTGTTAACTTTCAAATGTCTAAAAATATTAATTAAGTTCATAAAGTATTTGTCTGTGTTAATTTTAAATGTTTAAAAACATAAATTAAGTTCATAAAGTATTTGTCTGTTAATTTCGTAAAATATTTTTTCCTCTTCATTTCTCGAATCAGAGCAAACGAATAATATTTTCTACGGCGGCCAAAAATAAATTATTGACGATATTCCGTAGAGGAAGGACGAGCTATAAATAAATAAATACGCTCCATTACTCAGAGATAATAAATTATAATTCGTGTCATTATTCATCAGGGAAATATTTTTACAAAAAAACACAAATATAGCCAGCAGCGCCATATCGTTTATGGAATTCAAGTTCGTTTAGAAACGGGAATATATTCGAAATTATGGACTTATTCTTAGCTTGGCGTAGCACTCTCTGTCTCTCTCTCTCTCTCTCTATCTCTATCTCTATCGGCGAGTCGTTTGTTTATGTTTGAGGTGTATTATTTGTGAATATTTTACGACAATTGGTGATTTTCGGGCGTAATTCGATTATTTTTTTTAATGCGCGTATTTATATTAATACCATCCCCGAGACACAAAGATTGGCGACAAGATGGCGTCGAACGTATTTGAAAAACGTCTCCTTGACGTCATCTCCGGTTCAACGAAAACAATATTTCAGCGACGCCGATTTATTTCTTCGACTTAGAAAATTATTTCCCCCTCCCCGACGTCGGCTCTTTGAGATGGACGGGTCTTCGCCAATTTTCGGTCTCCCGGTTCGGGTCTCGGGCGGGCGATAAATCGTCGCCGAGATAAATTACGGTCGGCTTATTAAACTCGAACCGGGCGCCATCGGTCAAATTCCGGATCCGGATACGGAAAGAGACAATGGAGCGGAGAGATAAGACGGCCGACGATCTGATAATGAATCCCTAATCAAGAAACATGGCGAACCCTTTTAAGGCAGCGGCGAAGACGACACCTGATGAAACATCCGTATCAATATCGGGCATTGTGTGGGAGGGTGGAAACCCAAAAACGTCAATATCCGCTTCCGAGACAGACGGGAAAAATATACGCAAACAGATAAATAAAAATATAAACAAATAAACAAAGATAAGAAGGCGGCTTAACATTCGACGAAGGGACGGGAAACAGGGGGAGGAAATAAATAAAGAGGGAAAAATAATGCACTTCCCCCGAGAAGGGAATCCTTCCCGAAATTAACTGGCGCCATAAATTGTGATTTTGTTCACTTGTCAGTCAATCAGGAGCTGGTTTTCTCCCGGATAACGTCGTCCCTGTGTCGGAGATCTGGATTTATGTCCGTGTCATTTGTTTGCGGGCGAGTTGGGCGGCCGAAAGTCGTAAATCGTCAGTCGAAATCCTGATTAAATCCCGAACGAAAATATATTTTAGTCGCCGACTGAAGTCCGGCCGAAGTGAAGCTTGGAATTAATGAAATATGGAGAGATCCCGAAGAGCGGGGAGCGGGGAGTGGGGTGCGGGTGAGGCCCTAACCCGGACAACGACACCGAGAAAGAGGAAACGATATGGAATGATGATGGAATGTTACAGACGGAATGGGCCTGGAACGGGGTGTATTTATCATGGTCATGATAGAAGATAACAACAATAATGGAACGAGGTAAATTTGGAAGATTATTGAAAACACAACAAAAGAACTAGCTAAGTACACCGCAACAAAAACAACAACAATAACAACAATATTAATATTAACAACAATAACCTTAAATATAAGTGTAATATTTATCAGATAACGACCAGGATAAAATTCTTCGTTTTATTAAATATTTGGAGAAGAATAAGTTAATCTGAAATATATTTTATTTACTCGATAATTATTTAAAGTTATTTCCCATTTCTACGCAATATTTTCTTTTTGGTAATTTTTTTTATAAACATTAGATAGTTCTGTTTTAATTTAATATTTTATAATCTCTTTGTGGAATGTTTTTTTTATTTAGAAAAATGTATATCGTATAAATTTGACATTTAAAATATAAAAAGTGGCATTATTTCACTAAATTTATTTCTTTTTATTGTTCAGATAATTTTGTTTAAAGCCGTTATTCCAAATAAAATCCACCCGACAATTTCGAAAATATATTTCCATAAATTGGTATATTTATAATATTTTCTATTTGATAGATTTCGTTTCCTTTTCAAAGGATGCAACACTTCCTCCATCAGATGAACCCGACCTCTTACCCCAATAAATGTCCCAATGTCAACACGCGTTTCGGCCATTTTTTTCCCCGACAATTTTATTTCGTAGGAATTCAAACGTTTCGCTAAAAAGGAAAATAGACGTCGGTGATATTCGCCCTAAACAGCCGCCAGTTGACGTGAAATATGACGTCAGCTACGTCGAGGCGCGCCAGAGTCAGCTGTCCACTCTGAATAATTTATGACCCGCCGATAACGAGCGCCTCCGACGCGACCTTTGACCCCGCCGTTGACCCCGGCGTCCAGTCGACCTTCGCCGTCCGAGAATAAAACGACGTCACTTCCGACTGAAAGGCCGTTCGCTGACGTCACCGATTGACGTCACCGGTAACCGATAATTACCGGGGCTTAATTGTCCGACTGAGATGCCGGCGACACCTGGCGGCGGAGGCCGATCGACGTCCGGAACACCCACGGGAAATATTCGGGATCACTTGACCTCTGACCCGTGCCGCTAACGTTACCGTTGATGAGATTTACGGTGACAATTATCTATAGAAACGTCCACTTTTCTTCTGGCCGATAATATATTTTTCATTTTTATCGTTCTGGCGGCGGCAAGTCCGCGCGTGATGTTCGTGGAATTTCATAAAGAGGTGACATTGTTGCCACTTAATACTGGATGGTGAGTGGGAGCGGGGAGGGGCAGGATACAGACCGACAGACAGACAGACAGACAGACAGAGAGACAAAGAGAGAGAGAGAGAGAGAGAGCGAGCGAGTATTAGTGTGCTTACAGTAGAGCAAACAGATCGCTTGTTGGTTTATTAGTCCGCCAAATAATGAAATATTTCCCCCGGGCCGGAATCCCCCCGCCCGAAAAAAAAATTCCAACCCCAAATCTACCAGTCCTCTCCCCCCCTCCCCTCTCTATCTAATTCACTCTTAGTCCGAACAGAAATAAAGACGCGATACCATAACATTTCCAGTCAATATCCCGCAGTTTGGTGTCGCCATTATCTCCCCATACCAACCCCCCTCCCATCCCCCGATCCGTTTCTCCGTATATTGACAATAAACTCCCGAGCCCGCTACCGTTCCTGGAATGCCTCAAACGCCCCGAGAATTACCTTTTCTGGGCACAATATCCCCGGAAAACATTGTCCCTGTTCGTTTACCATAACGACGGACAGGGCGCGGGTAGGGGCCAATATTCGACGAATTTCCAATATTTGGACGTCTTATGGGTCGCAAACAATAGCTAACGGTTATACGGATAGCTGGTGATCCGGGCAATTCCCGTCACCTCCAATCCCCCCCCATCACACCCACCCTCTCTATATAGTCGGAGATTCTGGCCAATATGGCGAGCCGACGAAATCGCGAATATATTACGAAAAATAGCTAAATCTTCGCTTATCTGTTGATTAGAAGTCGGTAAATTTCGGCGCAGCCGCACGGCGTGTCCTGCGAGTGCTCGATTGTGTCCGGTAAAACCCGCTAGAGGGCGCTATTTCACAACAATCGGCGCTACGCTTCCGTTCGGCGTGGAGCCCTGGCCCGGGACCAGCGCTCCGTCTCTCTCCATCGTTCTCCCCATGGCGGCCATATTGTCTAAGTCCGGTGACGTAACGCGGTGACATAACTCCAGCTGCTAGCA
>JAODUP010000042.1:235000-237500 GCA_025642065.1 Paralvinella palmiformis | reverse complement strand
AAAGCGTAAAATTAAGATTGAGGGAAGATCATCTTCCCTCAATCTGTGTTCTCGTTTTACGCTTCCGAAGATGAGGGATAAATAGAGGGTGAGTAGGAAACGGGAAGATGAAGTCACGGGAATAAGACTGAGGAGGTAAAAGACAATAATTATAGGGAAGAAAGGGAGACTTTCAAAGTGGATACATCGTATAGGTAGTTGTGATGATGTTGTTCGGGAGGATGGGTGGATGAGGCATGATTATTAGGAGGATGGGTGGATGAGGTATGATTATTAGGAGGATGGGTGGATGAGCTAATACTAATGTGGATATGGTTGATTGGGGTATAATTATTAAGGGAATGGGAGGTTGAGGTATCAATATTGAGGGAAAGGGTGGTTAAGAAATAATTATTAAGCAAATGAGTTGTTTGGATTTGGGTAATGATAAGATGGGTTGTTGAAGTATAGCTATTGAGGAGATGGGTTGTTGAGGTATAGCTACTGAGGAGATGGGTTGTTGAGATATAGCTATTGAGGAGATGGGTTGTTGAGGTATAGCTATTGAGGAGATGGGTTGTTGAGGTATAGCTATTGAGGAGATGGGTTGTTGAGGTATAGCTATTGAGGAGATGGGTTGTTGAGGTATAGCTATTGAGGAGATGGGTTGTTGAGGTATAGCTATTGAGGAGATGGGTTGTTGAGGTATAGCTATTGAGGAGATGGGTTGTTGAGGTATAGCTATTGAGGAGATGGGTTGTTGAGGTATAGCTATTGAGGAGATGGGTTGTTGAGGTATAGCTATTGGGGAAATGGGTTGTTGAGGTTATAACTATTGAGGAGATGGGTTGTTGAGGTATAGCTATTGAAGAGATGGGTTGTTGAGGTATAGCTATTGAGGAGATGGGTTGTTGAGTTATAGCTATTGAGGAGATGGGTTGTTGAGGTATAGCTATTGAGGAGATGGGTTGTTGAGTTATAGCTATTGAGGAGATGGGTTGTTGAGGTATAGCTATTGAGGAGATGGGTTGTTGAGGTATAGCTATTGAGGAGATGGGTTGTTGAGGTATAGCTATTGAGGAGATGGGTTGTTGAGGTATAGCTATTGGGGAAATGGGTTGTTGAGGTTATAACTATTGAGGAGATGGGTTGTTGAGGTATAGCTATTGAGGAGATGGGTTGTTGAGGTTATAGCTATTGAGGAGATGGGTTGTTGAGTTATAGCTATTGAGGAGATGGGTTGTTGAGGTATAGCTATTGAGGAGATGGGTTGTTGAGGTATAGCTATTGAGGAGATGGGTTGTTGAGGTATAGCTATTGAAGAGATGTGTTGTTGAGGTATAGCTATTGAGGAGATGGGTGGTTGGCGTATGGGGTTTGAGAAGATATGGACATTAACGAATTAGGTGGTTAAAGAATGGGTATTGAGAAGCTCAGGCTCTTGAGGTATTCGTTTTGAGGAGATGGGTGATTGAGGTATGGGTATTTTAATATATGGTTGATTTACGAGTATTGGGTGGCGTCATTTGTAGTTAGTAAATAGATAGTTAATATATATGTGGGTGGAAGATGGGTGATCGGATAACCTTAGATTAAGTTTGGAATGTGGGTGATTGGGTGCTGGATGACTGGTTTAACAGAAATTGAACTCTATTATATTCTCTGTCTGTCTGTATGTGTATGTCCGACTGTATGTCTGTATGTCTATATGTCTGACTGTATGTCTGTCTGTCTGTCTGTATATGTGTATGTATGTATGTATGTCTATATGCTCATCCCTCTATTTGTATAATTGTCTGTTTATTTGCTTACATGTCTGTCTGTCTGTCTGTCTGTCTGTCTCTTTGTCTCTCTGTATATGTGCCCGTCCGTCCGTCCGTCTGTCTGTCCGTCTGTCTATGTAGTCATCCCTCTATTTGTATGTTTGTCTGTTTATTTGCTTACATGTCAGTCAGTCAGTCAGTCAGTCAGTCAGTCAGTCAGTCAGTCAGTCAGTCAGTCAGTCAGTCAGTCAGTCAGTCACCCAGCGTGTCTATCTGTCTGTCTGTCTGTGTGTCTGTCTGTCTGTTTGTCTGTCTGTTTACACAATATCACAAGAGTCCCATCATAATTTACTGTCCAACACAAAACATACTTCCTTAATTAACGCACTAACCAACAACTTACTTCCTACATAGAGGCGCATGCTTTCCATCCTCATATCCGCCCCACTTCCTCTCCCACATCCACCTTACCCCCACACCAGCCCCACCTATATCCCCACAACTGTACCCACCCCACCAACAACCACCACCCCCATCTGCACTTGTTAGACGGTCCTAATCACTAAAAACTCTGTCTCTCTAGCAAACATAAATATCTTAATTATGATGTGGACACGCACACACACACACACACACATACACACACACACACACACACACCCCACACACACACACACACACACACACACACACACACACACACACACACACACACACACATATATATATATATATTTTATATATATACATATACAACA
>JAODUP010000042.1:222500-227500 GCA_025642065.1 Paralvinella palmiformis | reverse complement strand
ATAAAAAAACAAGGGAGCAAAGATCCGGAAGAAAGTTATCCCAGGATGAGTGCCGTCGTGACGAAACAAGAAATAATGACCTTGAGGGGTTAAGGTCACTTTTCGGCTGATTTAGGTGGAATTTACGCTGACGTCAACTATTTCCTCGGGGGTTACAAAGACCGGATAAAGGCGGGATATCCGGTGTCCCGCCTGTCTTCTCGCTTGTCTTCCCGCCTGTCTTCCCGCTAGCTTGACCAAGGTATTTTAAGCTTTACGTGTTGAACACAGATAGATAACGAACTTACCTTCGGGTGGTTGCTGGGTGGCTGGGTGGCTGGCTCTGTATGGGTGGCAGTTGGGTGGCCGGGTGCTGGGCCCGGTCTTCCTTCGGGATCTTGGCGCGGGATGGATTGCCGGCACGTCCCCGGAGAGCCTTCCATCTCTCGCCGTCCTCTCCTCTCCCGTCGCCTCATCTCCCGACAGCTCCACGCGTGTACTCGCGCGCGACCTGTTTGTCATCGAGACGATGGAGGTGTGTCGCTAAGTGGATCACAAACAAAAATAATAAACTATAATCAATCAATTGTTATCATTAACATAGATTACAATATAACAATATAAAAAAACTCTGATAATGTTGTTATTGTTGTTATGGCCGTTGTTGATATTAGTCTCATTGTTATTCTTGTTATTGTTGTTGTGATTCAGTCTCATTGTTATTCTTGTTATTGTTGTTATTGTGATTCAGTCTCATTGTTATTCTTGTTATTGTTGTTATTGTGATTCAGTCTCATTGTTATTCTTGTTATTGTTGTATTTGTGATTCAGTCTTATTGTTATTCTTGTTATTGTTGTTATTGTGATTCAGTCTCATTGTTATTCTTGTTATTATGGTTCTTGTGATTCAGTCTCATTGTTATTCTTGTTATTGTTGTTATTGTGATTCAGTCTCATTGTTATTGTTGTTGTTACTCAACTTGCATTAATATATTTTTATCCGTTATGTTTCCGGTCACCTGTTGTCGTCATATTTATTTTATTTATTCAAGAAGGTAAACTGTTTACCAACAAATTAATATGATTGTTAAAAAATGGAAATAATTAGTTAATTGGACTTTTATATATTAATATATTTAATTACGAATATAGACGTGTACATATCCATGTGTAATTGTACTATTTTTTTTAACACGTGTCAGTATGCGTGTACACGTTAATATTTTTATTTTTGGCGTAGGCTTGTCGGTGCGTGTTCATAATTGTGTCTATGCATGTGTAAAAATGAGCATGTTTACATTTTCGTGCGTATGATAAAGCAATATGATCCATTATGCATTCAATAATTATTATTTCGGTTACAATTTGCACGAAATTTATGCCTGTAAATAGATAAGAAATATTCAATTATGGAAATATTGTTTTTCCTTTTTAATTCAAAGGAAACAATAGCCAACATATTTTAACCGCCCCCCCCCCGCCGCTGATAATTTAGTATAATTTATTTCTCGGCACAAATAAATAAAGATCTTTCTGCTATTTGATAAAATAAAATTTAACCGACGCTATTTATTAAACAGGAATAAAAAAGGTGAATTATTAACTAGAAAATATATTATCAATAATAAAAAAATTAAAATATCGTTCTAAGCGAAATATAATAAATTCGAAATATTTTCGCCTTACCTGAATTTAATATTTCTGCGAATTTTACACGAAACGGTCGAGTTCGGAAAAATCGTCTTAATCGTGAGTGGCCATAATTATTCGATTTCCCTATTTATAAGGCGTAAATCCGTCATATTTCACAGGACTTATCTCCGAGTTGACAATTTTCTTATCGATGGCGGCGTAGTTTGGAATTTTTTCGCGTCGTTCCGGGAGCTTTATTTCCCCGAATAATTTACTTTCTCCTTGACACATTTCCTTCGGTGACAATTTCCGACAGTTCGTAATAATAAACAAACAAACAGCGATATTCCTCTGGACGCGATAGGTCGATAATTGATATACGTCGACGGTGTCTGTGATGCGAAACGTTTCTGATAAAAATATATATTTTATAATCCTTCGGTTCGGAGGTGCCATATTTTACGAGATAGTATTCGGGCCGTTTAGTGTGACAAAACCATTGAAATAAGTTAAATCTCGGCGATACACGGAAATGCGTGCGTGCCCGTGCGGACAAACGCCAGCGTTTTCCCGTACGCGCAACGCCCGTGGATAGCGGTTCGGAAAATAAAAATCGGCAAAAAATTCGTCTCTTCACGAGTTGAAATATTTATTAACAATTTCTGATAAGGCCCTTGATGACAATGAGGCTATCTGGGTGCCCGGCGATACGGGGACATGCTAATCTGTTATCGGATAATGTTTGTCGATCCTCTTATCAGTGAAAGAAATACAACGTGATCGATCCTTTGATGTCGCCGCCGTCTGTATCGCGCGCTATTTGCTCTGATCACACGAAACGTATCCGACGTTTTTCCCCCGCTTACTCGCCGATAAGAAATTTGAATATTATTATATTAATTTTTTACGTTGTAATTGGACACAACCGTGAGTTTATTTATGGTTTCTCCCACTCTCTGTGTGTCCGTTTAGCTCCGATTTCGCCATAAATAAACTCATCACAGAATCGTAATATCAGCTATATTTATAAAAAGAGGCCGACTTTTTCGGCCGTTAACCTCGATTTTTTTCTCGTTGTTGTTGTACGCTTCAGCACAAGATATAATCCACGATCTGCACAACTCGTACACAAACGCACACACACGCACGCACACGCACAGACGGAGAAACGCGACGTCGACTACTCCAATAAACTGATTCGAATCGAGTAGGGTTAAAATTAACCCTCGCTCCCGAGGCCAACTCCATCATAACAACAAACATGGCTGCCGACGATGAACCGGAAATGAACGAAATCGGATAGACGGATGGACGGATGGATGGACGGATGACAATTCCATCAGATCTTCGTCGTCGACTGGAAACGGGAAAACGAAATACCTCGCCGGGAACAACAAACGCCGTTCAATCCAGACGGCGCGCTGGCCGCCATTTTGGTTCGAATTTCACGTCGGATTATTCCACATACGAGCTGTATCCATATTTCTGGATATCCGCGAGATTCGCCGGTCACCTGTCCGAAATCCGAAAGCCAACTATTGGACAGGCGGCTGGGATCCGTGCGTTTTATAGGTTAAACACGGCATAGAAATCCTGGCCAGACACATTTAGGTAACGTTATGTGTTGCTATAAATTCAAATTATTGCCTAAGGTTTTCTGGGACCCGCGTAAAAAAATTCCCCCCCCCCTCGGCCCGTCCGTCCCTCCCGCCCAGCCGCCCGGCCCAGCCCGCCGGCCGAGACTGGCTTATGACGGTTTGATTGCGCAATTTTCTGTCACATAAAAATGCCCGTTTATCGCCCCGGTGCCCTGGTCAGGGCGGCTGCCTGCAGGGCGGTCGCCAGCCTGGAGTCGAGTATAGAACCTGGTACTAAATCCTGTAGATGGCTAATTAGTTGTTAGTTATAACCGGATCACAAACTGTCCCCTAAACAACGCTGATGACGATTCGGAGGGGGTGGCGTGGGGGTACCCGGAAAATAAAAAAATTACCCCCCACATCCTGTGATAATTCGAAACAAACTAAATGCCGTAAAAGTTAATAAAAAATATTTTAAAAATAAATTATAAAAAAATAAACATATCAGAAACGGATGGCTTTATTTTATTACAAATATATTTTTAAAAATTAAGAGATTATTTATACTAATATTTCTAAATGTCACACTGACCCCACGGGCGGCTGAATTTGGCTCCGAACAAATTATTACGCGGCCCGAATGCGTCGCCCCGCGGGGTGGAATTTTAGGGTGGCATCCCCGGAACCAGGTTCTGTGTTCTTAAACATGCAATAACCGAAGTCGTTTTGGTGATCTAGATAGACATAAAACCATACAGGATACTGACAGATACCGCGATCCGGAGAAACACAGGAGTAGAGATTTATTTATAAACACAAAACAGTGTACGTTCCGGAGCTGCAGTAATTGTTGTTCTTATTATCTCAAACAACGCCATTATGTGTATATACCTGGCATCAAATATATATTAATTTAAAACAAACAAACAAACAAACAAACAAACAAACATATATATATATATATATATATATATATATATATATATATATATATATATATATATATAATATATATATATATATATATATTTATTTATTTATAAACAAACAAACAGAACAAACAAACAAATAAACAAATATATATATATATATTATATATTTTTTAGTATTTATAAAACAAACCAACACATGCAAAAATAAACACACACACACACACACACAAAATATATATATATATATATATATATATATATATATATATATATATATATATAAATTTTTTATATTATCTAAAACAATGTCATAATTTGTATATACCTGGCATAATATATATATATATATATATATATATATATATATATTATATATATATATATATATATATATATATATATTTTATTTTTCAACGAAAACAATTCTATAAGTTTTTTTCTGTATAATAATTTAATGGTTTGTAATTCATTGTTATAAGTTTTTTTCTATAATTTGTTTGTATTAGAATTTTTTCTCGGCCCGACTTGCTCAATTTGGTCAAGATTTGATTTACTCCGGATCGAGCTCCGCTAGAGGCCGCTCGAGATAACATTTTATTGTCGACTTATCGATGTATGTATATTGTTGTCGTGACGTATGTTCCGGGCCGACAGTCGCTGTATTGACAATATTTCGTGATTTATTCCGCAAATTGTCACCCGGTTAAACAAGACAAACAACATATGGCGAAGGAACCCGGTGAGTGAGAGTGTTGCTGAGTCAGTGAATGGATGGAAGAGGGAGGGGAGAGCATTCGGGTGGCTCAGGATAAACCGCCCCACCCCCAGCTCGGTTGTGCGTTATCAGTGAAAAGAGAATTTCTTCAGTTTTTCAGCA
>JAODUP010000042.1:195000-220000 GCA_025642065.1 Paralvinella palmiformis | reverse complement strand
ACCTAATACCCCCGACGATGTTATTTTATGAACGTACACGCCCCCCCCCCCGCCCCAACATAGTCACAATAATCCCCGAGTAATTTCTCCGGCCAACGCCGAAAAAACCCGAAAACTTGATCTAGTCTGGCCTGATATAGGCCATCTTCCACTCGGTGAGTGATACGTAGCGCCACCTATGGCGGTAATTTTTGCCGTTCGGCGGCAATAATTTAGTTCGACGAACGTAAATTAGCCGCGGCTTCGGATTAAAGAGGGCCAAAAACCCGGCCAAATAAGGGAAGCCCATTTTACGGGAATTAACTACGGAAATGTCTGGAATGAAAGACTTATTTGGGGAAATGACCTAATACGAACAATCTCGATATGGGGGAGGGAGGGTGCTTGTGGTGGTATTTCTAGTAATTTTCTGTCATAATTTTCATGAATATTCATTGCACGAGAATGTAATATTAATCTTTCCCCCCCCTCTCTCTCTCTCTTTCTCTCTCACACCTCCCCCTTTCTGTGTGTGTGTGCGTACATGCGTGTGCGTGCATGTGTGTGTGCGTGTGTGTTTAGTTTTTTCCTAGATATGATGATACATTATGGTGTCTGTGTACTGAGGTACCTATGGTACATCATCTCATGCGGCCCCTGGTTATAGAACACGGAAGGGGGGGGGAGTTAGAATGGATGATAGTACAGGAAGCCCGATGGAGGGAGATGTGTGGGGTACAAAAAAAACATGTTCACTTTAACCAAAGCCAGACGCTGAAGAAGGTTTTTCTCGGCAAATATTTTTCCAATCAATATAAGATATGAAGACGTGTGTGTGTGTGTGGGGGGGGGGTCCCGCCACTGGTGGTATAGGGCTAGGTACAGATGTGTGTGGGTGTGCGTGTGTGTGTATATGTTTGTGTGTGTGTTGGTGTGTATGCGTGTGTTTGTGTGTGTGTTCGTCTGCGTGCGGGTGCCCGACCGCCCCCGGGCCATTTCTCCAACATATTGACGTCTCGCTGGCTCGGCGTGCGCCAGTCTAGCCATAAAAAGCTCGTTTTGTAACGCTCTCTCCCATTGGCCGAGAGAGCCGAGGCCCTGCCTCTTACGTAACGCCGACCGCATCACATTGCGTAAGAGTACAAAGGTATTCATGCGCCGGGCTATAGCACGCCGTTCGTGTTTTAAACACACCATACAGCACAAAGAACATGGCTGCCCATGCTGGCCACCTTGGAAAAATACATGCCAAGAAAATGTGCCCCAGAATGAATCCAGAACGATCCCTGCCCCCTAAAACAATGTCAAACCGGGCTATATTTTTGGCAAATATTTCTGGCGATTTTTGGGGACTAATTGTTAAACGCGAATGCTTTTATGGGTGGAGGAAAGTGTTGATTTTTTCGCCTCATTTCAGTCTAAAGATGGCTTTTGTTGATAGATGAGTTTCTGGGAGGAGTTACTGTTTATAGACGGTTCCGGATCCCCCGAATTGCATCCCACCCCACCCCCCGCTTAAACAGAGCTGTCTGACTGATGACGGAGTCATACTATTGGTGATGGCTTATCGAAGAGAAATGAATAAATATTCATAACTTATGAAGGCAAAGAGACAGACAGACAGATAGATGTACAGGCGGGCGGACGGACACACGTCGTGATGCGCATACGAAATGGCGGGTACACTACGTCTGGGGAAATGATAAGAAATTGGAAAAGATCCCGACTTGATGGAGGTGGGTGGCTAAGGAAGATGGGTGAGTGATTGGGGGGGGGCTGTCTGGGTGGCCGTGTGCTTCCGTACGAGTGGGGGGGGGGTCGTTGGTAAGGGTACAAAAGTGTCCTCCCCCATTTCTTCTTGTTCTCCCTATTATCCGTGAACACGGTATTTTCCCCGGGGGACTGGGTTGTCCTTGTCAAGGTCACAGTAACTCAGCGCGACGAGCCATTTTCCGCCATTTTATTTCTTCTCATTGTCGCCAGGTGTCGTAACCAGCTAGCCATAGGTGGTCACATGATGCTCGCTCAGTTAACCTTAACCTTGAGACGTCATCATTACTCCTGGCTATCCGAGAATCCATCAGGAACAAAAAGCACCGCCATGACCTTGTTATCACCCCCCCACCTCCAACCCACCCCCTTACATTAACGCAAATGGCCACCGCGCATCGGATCCCGAAAGACGTTTGTTACCCTTCTGGATCTGATTTATGAAGACGCCCTGATTCGCGTCGCCCTTCTCCCATAGATAACCAGTCATTCCCGTGTTAGACTGTCCACCGGTCGCCCGCTCGCCCGCCGGACAGACAGACCACATGTTGCTCTAGCCTGGGGCCCAGTGCTAAGTGTCACCACCAGCGCACTTCCGGTCGTGGGCTTTGTCACGGAACTCGACGCGACAGGGGCTTAAAATGGCCGTTTTTCTCTCGTTAAGTCGAAAAAGCTTCTCAGGAAATTAAAATGGCTTTTAGACCATTTTAAGGGATTTCTTACCATTTCTCTTCTCAGTCAATGTTAGCCGCCATTAATCTCTCTCCCCCCCCCTCTCTCTGATCTGATCAGATCTGAAACGAGGCTTGCTGTAGTTACCGAAGAAAGACGCCACCTAGCGGAAACTGTTTGAATGGACTTTTTTCCCTTGAGTGAGTCTGTGATGTCTTGAATGTTAAATGTATTAGTGTCGAGAGTAAACGCATATAGCAACAAACATACACTGTATATATATATATATATATATATATATATATATATATATATATATATATATATATATATATATATATATATTATATATATATTACGTAATATACACGTATATATACACGTACGACCATAAACACAAGCCCGTATAAAGATAATTAGTCTAAGCTTGTGTGTATAAATACAAAAGCACACCACTGCTACTTGTGTAGCAGAAGCCTGCGCCATAATAATAAGCACACAGCTAGCGGCCTCTGGTGTATGTTAGAGATAACGACACGAAGATGATACGATGCTATCATAGCGGATGAGTTGGTGGAGGGGGGGGGGTACAGGGATCGGATGATAGTACAGGAAAACGGAATTTACAGGATGATTGAAGGAATGGCATCATCTTATCTAGTGTAATTGAGACAGGTACACACCAGATCCTTGATCACTTGAAATAATGTTTGAAAAGTTCATAAAATAGATTATTAAATTATTAGATAGACTAGATAATATTTGATAATACCACTTTCTATTAAGAAAATTATTATTATTATTATTATTATTATTATCATCATCCTCGTCATCATCATCATCATCTTCATCATCACCAACATCATCATCCTGTTTTTATGTTGACTCATACTTACATTTACCAGGTGTAACAACTAAATTCCTGGACATACCTCTAGTTAGAATTTTCATATATATATATATATATATATATATATATATATATATATATATATATATATATATATATATATATATATATATATATCTCAACTGTATCATTATCCCACATGCCGAGATACAAAGTGCCCACGTACTTTACTGTTTCATCACATATATCAGTCATGATTTCATCCTCATCTCAAAATGCCATAAATCGTTTCATCTAGCATTATATATTATTCATTCTGTTTATTGGACTAATTAATAAAATTTACATATACCTGCATATTATATCACCTTTGTGGGCACGATATATATATATATATATATATATATATTATATATATATATATATATATATCAAAATAAATACATACAATCATGATATAAAACACTTTATTTCAAGACCCCCCCCGTTAACAAATGTTTACATCTATGAGT
This sequence comes from Paralvinella palmiformis, assembly GCA_025642065.1. Lineage (NCBI taxonomy): Eukaryota > Metazoa > Annelida > Polychaeta > Terebellida > Alvinellidae > Paralvinella > Paralvinella palmiformis. Next base: position 216,217 of record JAODUP010000042.1, on the reverse strand, counting down.
GCTGTCTAGTGTTGTAATGTTTTATTGAGGCAATCGCTAGATGTCCTTACTGACCTGGGTGTAGTATACACACACACGCACACACATATAAACACACACACCAACTCACTCACTCACTCACCCACTCACACATACACGCACATACACACGCACGCACGCACACACACACACGCACACACACATACTTAGACACACACACACACACACGCACGCACACACACACACACACACACACGCATACAACACTGTTCTGGAGCTTTTTCGGCCTAAAGCCCCCTTTTCTTTTTCTAAAAAATCCTAAAATATCCTCCCTCCACAACCCCCCTCATTCATGAGTAACAGTAAACCTAATATCAATGAAGAAATCTGATTTTGTTGAAAAAATGTGCCGTTCATGAGAAAATAGCTGACACTCTGATTATATAAAGAAAGCTGATGATAAATAATTTTATTTCGGCTACAGAAATAAATTTTAATTAAAATCATCATATAATCCCCCCCCCCCAGGTCGATAGTTGGCTGACGGGGGGGGGGGGGGGGTTGAGGTGGAAGATAATCTCTACCAATGTTTATCATAATATTTCACAGTTTTGTTAAATGTCTGTTTGCATTGAGCTAGATACTGATCTACATTTGTGTGGACTGAGCTAGATACAGATCTACATATGTCTGGACTGTGCTAGATACAGATCTACATATGTCTGGACTGAGCTAGGTACTGATCTACATATGTATGGACTGAGCTAGATAATGATCCACATCAGAGTGAATTGATCCAGACACTGATCTACATCTGTGTGTACTGAGCTATAGGTACTGATCTACATTTGTGTGGACTGAGCTAGATACAAATCTACATCTGTGTGGACTGTGCTAGATACAGATCTACATATGTGTGGACTGAGCTAGATACTGATCTACATCTGTGTGGACTGAGCTAGATACAGATCTACATATGTCTGGACTGAGCTAGATATCGATCTACATCTGAGTGGACTGAGCTAGATAATGATCCACATCAGAGTGAATTGATCCAGACACTGATCTACATCTGTGTGTACTGAGCTATAGGTACTGATCTATATTTGTGTGGACTGAGCTAGAAACAAATCTACATCTGTGTGGACTGTGCTAGATACAGATCTACATATGTGTGGACTGAGCTAGATACTGATCTACATCTGTGTGGACTGAGCTAGGTACAGATCTACATATGTGTGGACTGAGCTAGATATCGATCTACATCTGAGTGGACTGAGCTAGATAATGATCCACATCAGAGCGAAATGATCCAGACTCTGATCTACATCTGTGTGGACTGAGCTAGATAATGATCCACATCAGAGCGAACTGATCCAGACACTGATCTACATCTGTGCGGACCGAGTTAGGAACTGATCTACATCTGTGCGGACTAAGGCTAGTGGAACCCGAAAGCTGATATCAACTGGAATCTAACCCTGATACTCTACCAGCTCAGCCACTCGTACACACCTGCGGGACAAGCGACCCCCCCCCTCAGACAACCTGGAGTTAGGACAAATATAGTGATTTATAATCAGTTATACAATCAATCAATGGCTCTGTGTGTCATTGATCGAATAGACAACAAAATCGAAACCGAATTATCGGCGATAAATTGTCGCCGAAGTGATAATGATGATACGCAGATTATCATCATCTGTTATCTTATCTAACGGGCGACAAAGGTCATAGGTCATCATAACGATGAACGGGTGTTAATAACGGGCCTCTGGGCGTGAACTGGTCTCATTATTGGGGAGCTGACCTATAAATGACATCATTATCGGAGTAATTAGCGCAAAGGTGTCGCTAATTATAAATGTTAATCACTAATTATTGACCCTGATCGATGTTGATCGTTTACCAGACTCTTGTTTGCGTTTCGTAGCACGTGCATGGCCCAGTCCATATTACGACCTCGTCGATTGTGTTCCGGGAAGAAAGGTGTTCGGCAAGTGTAGATGTCCATATTAGATAGGTGTCTGATTGGACAAGGATTAGGGAGAAGGTCTGGCTGTGGGAATCTTGTTGTTACTGTTGTTATTGTTGTTGTTGTTGGGGGGGGGGTTGTCCTGGAGATCTGTCCTGGAGATGTGGCTGAGATACTACCGGCTAAGTATAGGGAAATATCTGAATTCGAAGTCTTTCAACTGTTGGGTAAGTCATTCCACACAGACAAATAACACTCGTATTCGATCCTAGAAACATGAAATCTGCAATGCAGCGCGATACTGACTGTTTGGGTGCGGATTGCAATAGTTTGGGTGGGGTGTTATATTCAATTTATTATATCTTTTTCTTTGAAACAAACTTGGTACCTCCACCCTGATTTTCGTATATAAGGAAATACGTTGCAGGTATAATAAAACAGATTATATACATGTATATATGAAACCATGCATGGGTTTGAGTTTGCACCTAGAAATACATGCACCAATGATCATATGTACACAAACACACACGCACGCGCGCACACACGCCCACACACACACACACACACACACACACACACACATATATATACAGAGAGAGAGAGAGAGAGAGAGAGAGAGAGAGAGAGAGAGAGTCGCACACACATACACACACGCACACACACACATCACACGCACAAAACACGCCACGCACACACACACACACACACACATATACACACACACAGAGAGAGAGAGAGAGAGAGAGAGAGAGAGAGAGAGAGAGAGAGAGAGAGAGGAGAGAGAGAGAGCGAGAGAGAGAGAGAGAGAGAGAGAGAGAGAGAGAGAGAGAGAGAGAGAGGAGAGCACACACATACACACACGCACACACAGACATGCACACGCACACAAACACGCCACGCACGCACACATGCACGCAGGCACACACACACCGACACACACGCACACACACACACGCACACGCACACACACACACACACACACACACACACACACACACACATATATATATATATATATATATATATACAGAGAAAGACAGACAGAAAAGAATTACACATTTACAGTGTACAAAAACCAATATGTGGATCAGTAAATTGGATCCGCATGTTACACAAACGTGACACAGTCACCTTAATGACATCAGTGAGTGTAGCCGACAGACAGACAGACAGACAAACAGACAGTGGGACATATAGACAAACTTGTTGTAATTATGCTTGAGGCAATCTAGAGCCTGGTGTTATGTCACGGGCTAGGTACACTATTAGAGGGAGTACTTCGGAAGATTGACACAGGCAGGCAGGCAGGCAGGCAGGCAGGCAGGCAGGCAGGCAGGCAGGCAGGCAGGCAGGCAGGCAGGCAGGCAGGCAGGCAGGCAGGCAGGCAGGCAGGCAGGCAGGCAGGCAGGCACATTCCCAAGTACAAATCCATCAGGACACCTTGCAGTCATGGACACATACACACACACACACACACACACACACACACACACACGTACGCACGCACGCAGACAAACACACGAACACCGACACGCAAAAACAAACACCAGTACATTATTACCTGTCTGATCGTGACTCAGTATGAGTCATCGAGGATGATCCCCGCTCGCAAAATACGCTCATAAACACAAAAGCCACATCCCAAAACAGTACGCGCATCATATAGACATCGAAACATCATCTGTGTAAACATCTACATCCCCATCCCCAACATCCAGGCCAAAGCTGATACGACGACGACACATTAACAAATCAATTAGCGGTTCGATTTTTACGCAATAATCAATACAATTATCAATTTTCAGATGAATAAATAAAAGGGAAAAGATCTGAAGCGAGTTTTATAAAAACGTAAATGATGAATCATTTTTATAATTAGATTTATTATGAAAGTAAGGGGAAATTATAAAATTGTTGAATATATTTGTTAAACCAATAATTGAATTGTATTGATTTTTGTATTCGGTGGATAATTAAAATTGTCTAAAACTTTGACGCGAGACGGGTTTTTTTTTATTGGGGGGGGGTGGGGGGGGGGGGGGATAAAATAGTAAAAGCGGATAAAACAAAGTTGAATGAACAAACTTGAATAAAACTATTTCATGGATTTCATTCGATCGATCGTTGAATTTCGCCTCCCCTCCCCTCTATCGATTATGGGAAAATGATGATAATATTATCGAGTTTATTATTATTTTATTACGAGAAGCAATCGTTTCTCGGGAAAGATGGGACACTTTTAGCGGCTGGTCTCGCATATAGAAAACGGTTCTATATTCTCAGCAAATCAAGTCCAGGCAGTCGGCAAAAAAACTGCGAGAAAAACTTTATAAAATAGGTCAACATAGTACCTGGTAGATGGCGCTACGACGGCCTTCCGGACAGCTCCGACTTGTTCAGGATCGGCGCTCCAGACGGGACGACAGATCCGCGTGTCGTGTCCAGTGCCAGATCGGTTAGACTTCCGCCCGGGAGCTGACTCCCGGTTGTGCGGATGTGGCCAGTTTTTTTCCACAAGAGTTTCCAATATGGCGTCGGCGGCCGGCCTAGCCTTAGCCTTGCCTAGCTCGATGGTAGGCGGAGGGGGGAGGTCGGGGCGATACCCGGCCGAGTGGAGACCACTCACTGGCGCCATCTATCTGGTAATTAGCGGATACAATAGCTGGGGCCCCAGGTACTGTGATGGTTTGCGGTGAGTGGCGCTGGCTAGAGAGAGGGAGGGGACATATTATGGGAGGGATCGTGTTGAGAGTTGGGGGTGGGGGGGGGGTTAAGGCCTAGGAAAGAGAAGAGGGACGTTCGGGGGGTTTAGACAGCCAACATTTGGTGTGTTGATATCGACGAGAGACATGCTCTTTAAGATGTTAGTCTGTAATGATTTAATTCTTGGCTTTGTGGTCGACCGGTTATGGTCCGAGTATCCCACTCCCCCCTCACCCCCACCACTCACCCTCACTCACCACCACTCACTCCCACTCAACCACTCAACTCCCCTCACCATTCCACTCACTCACCACTCACCACCACTCACTCACTCACTCACTCACTCACTCACTCACTCACTCACTCACTCACTCACTCACTCACTCACTCACTCACTCACTCACTCACTCACTCACTCACTCACTCACTCACTCACTCACTCACTCACTCACTCACTCACTCACTCACTCACTCACTCACTCACTCACTCACTCACTCACTCACTCACTCACCCATTTTTTTTCATCTAAAAAAATAAAATTTTCCACCCAAAAACCCAAAAAAAACCCAAAAAACCCAAAAAAAACCCAAAAAAAAACCCAAAAAAACCCAACCCACTCATGAATGCGCAGGCCAGCACACGCACACACACGCGCGCGCGCGCGCACACACACACAAAAACACACACACACATGCATAGATAGGTCGGTCTTCCCGTCTGTCCGTCCTTAGAGACCGGGCGCCCATTACAGGTAATTCAGTATTATCAATAAATACTTTCCGGCTGAATGATGCGGGGCCTCGGAGTAACTCAGTCACTGCGGGGCCCCTGAAATAATCACACCCGCACGAACATAGATTGCTTAATAATTAGATTAGCCGAGTCACTGGGTCTAGTACCGGGCTCCCAAGCCCCCCCCAACAAATCAGGAACCCAGGGCGGTCGCACCGGTTCAGCGTACCTAAAGCACCGTCCTGTGTGACTTTCATTTGGCCTAGAATCATTAATATAATCTACCACTGTTAGGGCAGGTCAGTGGCGAGATGGTCTTTTCAAGGTCGACCTCTGCACGTACCACAGTCAGCAATGTCAATACATAACTGATCTAAGGACTTCATACATAACTGACCATATTTGGGTCTCTATAATCCTACTCCACGAGCATCATCCCGTCACATGTGCCCAATTCTAGTGGATTATTTCAGGTACCCAATCCTCATCATCCCAAATTCAGCTACCGATTTATGAGAGGATGAAGGGCATCAAAAGTGTTCAGGGATTCGGCGGGATTTGAACCCCGTTGATGATCCCATATATTCTAGCCAACGACATTACCATTCGGCCATTCGACGATGGTTCAGGATCAAGAAATCCAAACCTGGACGCACCGGATGCTGAAATCAGTGGAATGATTTGATATTAATATTTATTTTGAAATAGTAAATATTATATTTTTATTACACCCGCACCAACACCCCCCGCTGAGGCGAATCTAAGGGAATATTTGGGATAGAAGGGGCCCCGCCACACACCGCCCCCACCCCATCGCCTGGAACTGATCGATTCCAAGTAATAAAATACAAAATTTTAGATTTGTATGTAATCAATTTCTCCGAGGTGTCCCCCCTCAACCTAACCCCCCCCCCCCCCCCCGCAAACGACACCATCAGTTGTCAGTTTCGTACCACGAAGCGACTTGATGTCGACTGATAAACTGACTGGGAGAGGATCAGTCTAAACCGATCAAATTTCTGATTAGCTATCGGCAGAGGATTTATTATGGATATCGGAGTCGGTGTAATAATCTTATCTAAGGACTTTATCGTAAAGCGACCGTCAACAGGTCCACAGACCGTGATTGTAATGATATCGTTTTTTGTTTGTTTCGATTAAATGTTTATAAAAATCGGTTTATGGACATAAAATATGTCTCCAAATGAGGAGTTAGATGTCAACATTGGTAGATGTTGATTGTAATAATAAGAGAGAGAGGGGGGAGGGAGAATGAGAGAGATAGAGAGAGAGATAGAGAGAGAGAGAGAGGGAGGAGAGAGAGAGGGGGAGAGAAAGAGAGAGATAGATAGGGAGGAGAGAGAGAGGGGGAGAGAAAGAGAGAGATAGAGTGAGAGGGGGGGGGGAAGAGAGATAAATAGATAGATAGATAGATAGATAGATAGATAGATAGATAGATAGATAGATAGATAGATGGAGAGAGAGGGGGGAGGGAGGCAGGGAGGGAGGGAAAGAGGGAGAGAGAGAGAGAGAGAGAGAGAGAGAGAGGAGAGAGAGAGAGAGAGAGAGAGAGAGAGAGAGAGAGAGTGAGAGAGAGAGAGAGAGCAATAAAGTTGATGTTCCAGACTTTTTTCATTACCAAAACTAAGCCACTTATACTGACCTTGAATTAAGACGAAGTCGCGTCATCCCAACCATCAACATCATCGCCATTATCATCATCATCATCATGAAAAACAAATCATCATCAGCTCTGATCATCAATTATACATCATCTAACATCATCATCTACCCGCAATATGGCGACACAATTAAAACATTTCATGTCCACCATTTCCAGATCTGTGACGGTGTGACAATCATGTAGTACGTGTACGTGGTCTTGTACCCGTGTATTGGGCTAGGTGTGTACAACGATTGCTGTGTACGCGCCGATGTGTGCGCGTGTACACAAACAATGGCGTACCCCGTGTGATCTGTACGCGACACTATAGAAGCTCGGTACTCAACGTTCGACTGGTATGGGCGTGTCGGCGATGTCACGTGGTCGTAACACGCATGCGCGTCGCGTCATGCGCGCGCGCAGATGTCTGTTCGGAGGGCGGTGTGCTTCGTTACAGGGGAAGCTTAGCAAAAATAAAAGAGGGAAAAAATACAGAGAAATTGAAGGAAGCCCATAATTTTGAGTTTGTTTCGCTGAAATTGCCTGAATTTCTATACAAAAATAACACTATTTAGAAAGGGTCACGTGACATGTGCGTGAGCCATAATGGCGGTGGTGAGCAATTCTGTGTGGACACCGATTGGGTATTTTATATAATAACTTACTCGGTACCAGGCTATATCGTCACCAACGAGAACACTTTTCGTAGACCGGAAGGCTCAACCCCGTGGGAGGGGAGGGGAGGGTAGGGGGGAGGGGAGCCATTCCTACGCGCAGCCGACTGTGACTGGCGGTCATATAGGAGGCAATTATCGAGCCGAACCGTCGTCCTTTTCGAATAAACAGTTTCGAACCGAGAACGGTTGCTTTTACGCACTAGCCCACTATCCTAGATTGACTTTACTTCACCGGTGAACTTCCTTCGTTTCTGTTCACTTGAGCTGTGCTCGAATTTGATAAAAATTATTTCGTAATTTATTCGCTATAACCGGCAAAACCTGCTGCTGACGCGTTCTATATTAGATAAATGTTACTGGAAATCGAAGTTCGAAATAAGCAATATATATGACGTAATCGATAGTTTCCCGACCGTTTATCTCCATTAATTGGTGGTTTATGATGAAATTTACAAGATGCGACATTCAATTTGAGGGTTTGTGAGGAAAAAATACTCAATTGATGAGCATTTTATGGAGTTTCAGTTTAAAGTTTTGTGACGTCGTAATTTGATTTTGTCAGATAACTGTCATTTTGAATAAGATAGATAAAGTTGTTTACAGATTTAGCGTTAGAGTTTCTAATTGTAGTGAGTGAGTGAGTGAGTGAGTGAGTGAGTGAGTGAGTGAGTGAGTGAGTGAGTGAGTGAGTGAGTGAGTGAGTGAGTGAGTGAGTGAGTGAGTGAGTGAGTGAGTGAGTGAGTGAGTGAGTGAGTGAGTGAGTGGAGTGGTGGTGAGTGGTGAGTGGTAGGTGAGTGAGTGGTGTGAGTGAGTGGTGAGTGTGATGTGAGTATGTATGTTGTTTAGTGAGTTGATGTTGATGTGAGTGTAGTGATGGTGAGTGGTGAGTGGTGGTGGTGGTGGTGGTGGTGGTGGTGGTGGTGGTGGTGAGTGGTGGTGGTGGTGGTGGTGGTGAGTGATGTGGTGTGAGTGGTGGTGAGTGGTGGTGGTGGTGAGTGTGTGATGAGTGTTGGTGAGTGGTGATGGTGGTGGTGAGTGGTGAGTGGTGAGTGGTGGTGGTGGTGGTGAGTGAGTGGTGAGTGAGTGAGTGAGTGAGTGAGTGAGTGAGTGAGTGAGTGAGTGAGTGAGTGAGTGAGTGAGTGAGTGAGTGAGTGAGTGAGTGAGTGAGTGAGTGAGTGAGTGAGTGAGTGAGTGAGTGAGTGATGAGTGAGTGAGTGAGTGAGTGATGTAGTGAGTGAGTGAGTGAGTGAGTGAGTGAGTGGTGAGTGAGTATATGAGTGAGTGAGTGAGTGATGAGTGGTGAGTGAGTGAGTGAGTGTTAACATTTTATTCACCAGGCAGCAGAATCGGGAATGTTTCCAAATGTAATTTGATATCTTCGGGTTCGATGCAGCGATAATATAATAACAGAGATGACATCACTTATTCAGAATCACCAAGATAATAAACATCATGCTCTTTCAGTTCTATTATGAATACTGAGTGCATTTTCAGGTCAAGCCAAAGACCTTCATAGCAATGTTTATGTATGTGGCTCGAAGATAATGTGTGGGCTTAGAGTACTAGAGTTATAGCTTCGGTGCCACTTCGGAGACTAAAGGGCCAGATAAAATGGTGGGATAAAACGTGGAGTTAGTTGAGCATTAGATGCCCCTCGGGGAACTGAGTCGTCACTGGAGGACAATATACAAGTGTCTATTTGTAGAAAGGTATAACAAAACAAAACAAAAAAAACATCGAATGTTTTACCTTAATGTCATTACACTAGCCAGCCATCCGACCGGACACTCACGTGAACACGCACGCACACACACAAACACACACGCACAGAAACACACACGCGCAAACACACACACACGCAAACACATACACATAAATAAACACACACGCACACATATACACAAAAACACACACATAAACACAAGCGAACGAATATCTGGATTCAGTAGAGTCCTGTACTGGATCATTGATGTTATCACAAGAAACCAATCAATAATTAACGCTTTCTGACGTCATAAATCCTTTACGTGTGTGTATTAATGTTAATGATGAATACACCAGTGAAGCTACGAAGCAGAAGTGTACAGTGACCTTTTTCAACCTTTCTGACCTTTCACCCTTTTCATAATCCGGAATTTATTTTCCGTAGTCACGGTGATTAATGAACATCAACCAACCTTCGGCGTAATTAGCCGGAATCAGCGTCACCTAGCGGCGGCTACTTGTGTGAAGATAACGCTACCGATGGCCCAAGGTCACCTTGATGCGAGTTTTATGCGAGATGTTTTGACTGAGATGGTGGTGTGTACTGCGCGGTCAGTACAGGTTCTGGGTTCCGTATCAGTAATCCTTTGAATATAATTGATGTACCACCCTGACCGCCGCCGCCGCCGCCACCTCCACCACCACCACCACCACCACCACCACCACCACTTTCACCACCACCACCACCACCACCACCACCACCACCACATCATCATCATTAGCAGCAGCAACAATAACAACAACGACAGCAACAACAACGTCATCATCATCCACATTAATAATAACAACATCAATTCAATATTCATCATCATCATCATCATCATCATCATCATCAATCAATCAATCAATCAATCATAGAACATAATAAATAATCATATTTCTCTAACGTCATAGATCAATAAATATTTATTACTTATATCGATAAACCACCATCCGTAAACCATCCATCCAAAACATCTGTTATTGACCCCTCAGTAACTATCAGAGACCCCGCAGACACTACCAGCCTCTGTTAGAACCTGTCTAAGCGATTCTATGAACACGTTCATCTGAAAAGAAAACATAAACTTCCTTATTAAAACTTTAGATGACATTAATTTAAGTCATTTAATGTTTATAAAATTTTGTCATAATTTTAATATAATTAACCATTTATGATGATACGATATGATACTGGGATATCTTAATTGTGCGTCCACGGTAATCCAGGCCTGTCGCGGCAATCGCGACCCATTTAAGTCGCCCTTATGAACATTCATTTTTCGGCCGGTCAGAGTTGTGCACTGACGTCATCAAATATTGTGTGCGTTTCGGTAAAGCGGTGGGTGAATCTAAGCGTGGGGGCCGACATTTTGCTCCGGTTGTGTGTACAGCATCACCATTGAGCATGCGCGCATAATCTGCTGTATAATTAATCGGTCAAAGGTCGGCCCGTGCACAGTGATCGGCGTAAACACAGACTTATTGCGATCATTCTATCCGCACAAACACATATTTGACGTACAACTTGCAACACATAAATGCTAGAGCGACTAACAATGTCACTAAAAGTAACTGTTATTATAATAATTTGAAGAAAAAAAAAAGGTATTCGTCGTAGAATAACTCCTTTGTTATTCGCGAACTACCAGGTAACCCCTGCCCCCCTATGTTAATAACTATTGCTGACTTATTTGATGACCTGGTATTTTTTATCTTTAATTACGGTCGATTAATTTTAATAATATTTTAATTACCCATATCATGTGTTATTGACTCAAATCGTGTGTTATTGACGGCTAACATCTGTTATTCAACCGTATATTCATCAGTATTCATCAGTATCTTCTGTTATTGACCTCTAGTGTGTGTTTTGGTGCCGATCGTATTGACCCCTATAAATTATGTTATTGTTATGTTACATGCGTTATTTTTCTATAGAAACCGTGAATCAACGCTGACTTGTGTTATTTTATTGACCACTGACGTGTGTTATTGTGTTGATAGGTGACTCGTCTTTATTTGTTGACTGCTGACTTGTGTTATCTCGTTGGGCACTGCCTTGTGTTATTTTATAGACCACTGACTTGTGTTATTCCGTTGCCCACTGATATGTGTTATTTTTAGACCACCGACTTGTGTTATTGTGTTGCCCACTGATTTGTGTTATTGAGTTGACTGCTGACTTGAGTTATTGTGCTGATCACTAATTTGTTTTATTGTGTTGATCGCTGACTTGTATTATTCTGTTAATCACTGACTTGCGTTATTTTGTTGACCGCTGACAAGTGTTATTTGTTGACCGCTGACTTGTGTCATTTTGTAAACCACCGACTTGTGTTATTCTGTTGCCCGCTGACTTGTGTTATTTGTTGACCACTGACTTGTGTTAGTCTCTTGCCCGGTGATTTGTGTTATTTTGTTGACCACTGACTTGTGTTATTTGTTGACCACTGACTTCTGTTATTGGTGTTTATATTGTGTTAGTCACAGCTATTATTCCTATATTATTAAAGTTTACAATAAGTTATTATCCCACACATCCAGCTTTTCACTCATAGCAACTGTTAATGACACATTTTGTTATTGATCTTCTACTAACTGTTAATTACCCTATACTAATGCCTAGTTAGCTATTAGCAAATGCTATTGACTCCTAATAACTATAATTGATGCCATAACAACTCTCATCGACCCTAAAAGCAACTGCTATTGAGCCTATTGCAATTCTTAATGACACCTAACAAATTTTGTTGACCCATTGTAACTTTTAATTACCCCTTAACAACTGTTATTGACCCCATTGCAAGTCTTGATGATCCCTAACAACTGTTATTGGCCCTATTGCAATTCTTAGTGACCCATAACAACTTTTATTTACCCCATTGCAATTTATAATGACCCCCTAATAACTGTTATTGACCCGATTGTAATTCTTAATGACCCCTAACAACTGTTATTGATCCCATGGTAACACTCATCACCCCCCCCCTCCCCCAACTAATGCCATTGGTTATTTTAAAGCTTTTTGTGACCTTTGACTCTTAGGAACTAACAATTGTGACTAATTCTATGTCGTTAAATTGTTGACCCCTTAACACGTGTTATTGACCTATATCACGTTTTGTTGACCCATAATACACGTTATCGACCCTTATATGTGCTTTTAATGGCTAAAGTATGCCACTCACCTTCTAGCAATTACCAATGACCTATACCTAATATCCTGATCCTTATTACCCTCACCCCCAGTTAACGACCCCAATGGCATGCATTATTGAACTCTAGCAAGAGATTTTTACCCACAGCACGTGTTACCGACATCAAGCATGTATTTTGACCCCTATCCGATATCACTTTTATATACTGTATGAAACTTTCCCCCTGATATATTATTGCTCATTATAATATTTCTGTTACAGTTAGATGTCTAAGTTAGATGTCTAAGTTAGATGTCTAAGTTAGATGTCTAAGTTAGATGGGCTTCAGTGACTCGGCAAAGTGCAATACGGCGACACACTGGATTAATGGATCTTCGTGAAATACAGCGAATGGGAAAGAATGGGATGAAATCTAGATTACTGGCTCGCAAAACGGGATTTAAATATAGTGACATTGCAACAGTGGCAATAGATAATACGAGGATGGGAAGATATGATTTAGATCGCTGAAGTCTCCGTGGGAAGATGGGATAAGGTGATATGAAGGAAGTGGGAGACGAGGGCCTTTGAAATAAATGGACCACAATGACGACAGAAGAATACAAATTAAAATGAACTATTCGTTTGGTAATGGGACTTTGGGAAAAGTGGGAAGAAGGGAGGCGGGTCTTTACTTAAATTCTCTGAACTGAAATTGATAGGTGCTAATTGGATGAAAGCGATTTCCGGAAGATCCATCCCAATTACCTGTACAGACGAAAAGGTCGTTCAGCCAACGGGTTATGGCGGCCAGGGATAAATGGGATGCTCTAAGGAATTGGATCCGTGGCAATAAAATTATTATATCGCCAGAGTAGAAAGGGTTAAACGTGGCCAGAGGAAGGGTTAAAGCGAGTCAGGTGAATGGGGCCAGAACCCAAGAGATAGTGGGCCCAGTGCAGCTGGGTGATGAGACTCAACTGATTCAGCTGGTCCCAGCTGATCCCCCAGCTGGTCATGTTTTATAACAGGTCTAAGCCGAAAGAAACCTCCATAGACATTTATTGTCTGTGTCGACATGGCCCGGGGGGAGGTGGCCAGTTATATAATATGTGCTAACTGAAACACGCACGGACAGGCAGACAGATAGACAGACAAATAGACAGACATACAGACTGACACACACACACAGACACACATACACATAAACAAACAAATATACACACACAAACACATTTATCATTTTTAACACCAGTCATCCAGATAAAAATAAGACACGGTGCTGACACCTGTCGGCTGACACCAGTACTTCATCTAGGCAGGGATGAAGCAGAGCGCTCCCTCTCCCACTTCCCCTTACACACACTCCCCCATCGCATCTCCCACCCTCGATCTCGCTTTCCTGTTTCCTTTTTCTACCTTTCTTATCCTTTCTCCCTTCCTCTAGGTTCTCTGTTACTGTCGTTTCTTTTCTTCTTTTCTATGTTCAATGATCCTTTCGTCTCCTTTTGTCTTTCTGGCTAAATTATTCCTCACCTATTCTGCATTTCAGTCAATCAGTCAATCAGTCAGTGTCAATCAATCAATCAGTCAGTGTTAGTCAGTCGGTATCAGTGACACAATCAGTCAGTCAGTCAGTCAGTCAGTCAGTCAGTCAGTCAGTCAGTCAGTCAGTCAGTCACAGTCACTCAACTCACTCACTCACTCACTCACTCACTCACTCACTCACTCACTCACCACCACTCACACTCACTCACTCACTCACTCACTCACTCACTCACTCACTCACTCACTCACTCACTCACTCACTCACTCACTCACTCACTCACCACCACCACTCACTCACTCACTCACTCACTCACTCACCACCACTCACTCACCACCACCACCCCCATCAACCACCACCACCACTCACTCACTCACTCACTCACTCACTCACTCACTCACTCACTCACCTCCACTCACCACTCACTCACTCACCACTCACCACCACTCACCACCACTCACTTCACTCACTCACTCACCATCCCCACTCACCACTCATCACTCACTCACCATCTCACTCTTACTACTTCACTCTCTCTCACTCTTCATATTATATATATCACTCATACTACTCATATACTCACTATCACTACATATACTCATATCTATATCACTATATATCACTCACTCACTCACTCACTCACTCACTCACTCACTCACTCACTCACTCACTCACCCACTCACTCACTCACTCACTCACTCACTCACTCACTCACCAATCTTTCAAACCTTCCCACACATTTAACTTTTCATAATGACTATTACCAGACCAAAACCTAGCGCCTTCATCATTCCCAGAATGCATCACGTCACGTGACCAATACCTGTCCGTTGTCATTATATATGGCGGGTTATGTAATATTGATGTTTTAATGTACTTAGCCCTAACAGAGTTATTTATTGTTGTTTTCGTACAATTAGCCGTTTTCGTTTGTTCGTAGTGAGCTAAGAATTATGGACCACCATTGTCGAGTTCGGTGCCGGGAGTGAGTGGAACTCGGGATCGTTTTGTCGTCAATCGGCAAAGATGAGTGAAGTTGAGGGATCTTCGTTAGAAGATCCATAAAGAGGCCGGATAGCGACGTTCGAGATGCGTTCCCGATATATTTCGGGTTAAGTATCTCACGTCATAAGATGGCGTCGGTGCGTCGCCTTTCAGGATCGCCCCGCCAGGTGGCGTGACAACTGGTCCAGTTCATCTTCAATTCTTTCCTCAGTTTTGGATTTCGAGCGCATTGCGCATGCCCGAAAGCTGAACGTACATATGATGCTGGGCTTAAAATGGCGAAAAAAAGTGATCCGGAAACAAACAATAGACAGCGAGCGACCACGTGGCGTCAGCACCGGCAAGCGCTGAACACGTGACTGCCGCGGGAGCGAGTGCTGCCTCAATTATCGTCCCATTATCAGGTGACACCTGTTATGCGATCACGGACGCTGAAATCGGCAGCATTAATCAGCGCCCTCTACAACAATCGTCATCGGCGACATCTTTTGTCACTTCCGGTCGGCGTTCCGCCGCCAAATGAATGCAATATTGTGTCGGAGGTCGCCATTGTTTCCCGGCAGTAACGCGCCATAAATATGAATAATTTAGCCCCAGCGCTTGTATTACGGAGTGTTCCGGAACAATCCCGACAGATCCCGATTGAATGGCGCTCGGCTGGGCGAAAATATGCGAGCGATTCGTCGCTGATCGAATATTCGGCGACCGGAGGTGTTTCTCCGCGCTGGCGAACCACGCGCTACATACATTACGACGCCGAGAAGCAGGTCTTTGTTCGGCGTCAATTAGTCGGCGATCGTATTAATGCCCGCTTCCGGTTCCGTTCCATTACTCACTTACGTCATCCCCGCGTGACGCCTGGTTGATGCGCTCTACGTGGACGGTATTTGGGAAACCTGTTTCAGACGCGATCCATCAAACGTGCATTCGTCACGTGGTAGGATTTACGAGACTCCCGACCGGAAATTGGGATTCGCTCGTTTCGGGATCGCTGCAATAGTGATAACGTGAAATGGCATCCTTCATTCAGTCGGATAAAAAGTGACGTAACATCGGATACTATGCTATAATATATATATATATATATATATATATATATTTATTATATATTTATAAATTAGTTGAGCCATGTAAACTAAACAATAATATCATACTATATATATATATATATATATATATATATATATATATATATATATATATATATATATATGATCTCATTATGATGGTGCTAGCTATGGCCAAAGATCGTATATGGTCTTTGTTTTGGCTATGTACGGGAACGTTATGACGTTGATGCCTACAGTTGTTTTCTAGGATTAGTCTATATATGTGTATATATGTATATATATGTGTATATATATGTGTATATATATGTGTATATATGTATATATATGTATATATATATATATTTTGTATATTTTGTGTATATATGTGTATATATGTGTATTGGTAGGCTGTATTAGGATGTATGTTTGGGATAGATGTATGTATGCGCGTATATTTATATAATCCATATAAGTCTGTAGACACGTTTTATATGTTTGTAGTGATTTGGCAAATTTATTATATATATATATATATATATATATATGTGTGTGTGTGTGTGTGTGTGTGTGTGTGTGTGTGTGTGTGTGTGTGTGTGTGTGTGTGTGTGTGTGTGTGTGTGTGTGTGTGTGTGTGTGTATGTGTGTGTGTGTGTGTGTGTGTGTGTGTGTGTGTGTGTGTGTGTGTGTGTGTGTGTGTGTGTGTGTGTGTGTGTGTGTGCATGTCAACAACAACAACAACAATAACATATTTCAAAGAAATTTATTCAAAATCGTCACCACCACCATCATCATTATTACTAATTATTATAAATTCAGCAGACAATCAGCAAGCAATCAGCATGCACCTAGAAAGCACTCAGAAAGCACGCTGCTCATACCAATTATAACAGTAACTCCATTAGTCAATGGGTCGAATGCACTGACGATTGTCGTAAAGGAGTCGCCATGTTGAATAATCAGGTCACGTGATCACACTACCTGGCGTCCACCATGGTAACCTCTGACCTTGATCTGACATCTGCGGAGCGGGGATGACCCCCAAAAAACAGATCGAACTTTAGAAGAAAAAAAATTCTCTATAACGATGGCTTTATAATAATTATTTCTGACTAACTGATCTAGTCTGTATTCTTCAATATCATTTCATGCCTTTTGTTTTTTCACTTATGGGGGGGGCCTTATTATCCAATTTACCAACCCACGAAACACCCCACCCCTCTTGGAAGCATACCTCCCATCTTGCCGATGAAATTAACCCCTACTTGAACCCTGACATTCGTCTCTAAAGGCACCGGAACTATTCATTATTATGACGACCTTCACCGTGACCTTTATCGTCGAGGTCACGCCCCGGGGGGCTGATGCTCGTAAATCACGTGTCTCTGAGCGAACGTTCCGATTGGTCCAGCGCTGGTGCACTTAAACTGGTGGCTTGACCAATAGGATGGTTTCTAGTAGCACCGAGGCGAAGACAGACAAGATTGATGGCTCCATCATCACTGATCATGTTTATACTGTGATTGGACTGCTCTAATGAGTATTGTCTAATTGAGTGATTGTTTTGATATAAGTCAATATTTATCCGCAATTTATTATTTTGAATTTTTTGTCGGCACGCGTGCACACAAACAAACAAACAAACAAACAAACACCGATGCCAAGTTTATCCATATTTAATAAATAAACATATTTTTATAAACACCAATATTTCTGACCGATACACTCACAAACACACGCACAATATGTCTACAAGATGACAGGACACGTACATAGACACTTGGCCTTGTTTTCGTATTTTAGTAATACAGCGAATATACGACTATGTTACAATAATATAAACAAATACACGTGTCGCGCAGGCGCACGGATGCTGAAAGACGTCACGTGGTGCGCGGACGCCCAGGCAACGTCGTCATTGGCTGTACACTCAGAAACGACGAAAGCCAATGGAAAATTACAAGTTCTTAGATTGGAGTGATACTAAATTGAGGTAGAACACGCGTGATGGTGGAAAAAATAAGAAAAATAAGCTTTCTGACTCCAGGCCATTTCACGTACTCTTGCCAAACAAATAAACAACAAATAGGTCATGTCTTTTGGTCAGGGGTGTGGATGTAAGGGGGATTGCTGATTGGCTGATTTTATGGCGTCCTTGACATGTCGTCAACGAAAAAGGAGGCCAAATATGGGAGTGTAAATAAAATGATAAAATGATAATATGATACTATAGGATGTTCTGATTGTCTGTTTGACCTTCATAAGGTGCGTCAAGGTGACGGGTGGGGAATAAATTTATACACACGTACCAGCGCATTTTGACTTTCGAACACGCGTAAATGCCTTCCCGCACATGCACGTACGCTGACCCATTTCAACACACACACAGGCACACACACACAGGCACACGCACACCCAGTGTAGAAGCATGGCATGACTGGATTAACGCAAACAAAACAAAATATTCAAATGTAAATTATGATGAATTGATAATTAATCACAAGGAATGTACATAATTCATATATATATATATATATATATATATATATATATATATATATGGCTCAAACATCTAAATTAATTACAGGACACATTTCACCTATGACATCCAAAGACACACGTGACACATTTGTCAAGCAACATTCAGAAGCGACCAATAAGAAATTAGTTTAGACAAGACGCCCTCTGGCGAGTAGCCGATTAGATGCGGCGTGTTGGATGATGTCCATCATCGTAGCACACGAAACGTACAAATCAATTAATATCCAATAATCTTTGATCAGTTCATCTGCCAACGACTTTGTCAGGGTTTTCGGGGGGGGGGATACCTCAATTTTTATGTACATTTTTCAGACCTTTGCTTAGCAATCAGTGCCCGTGTCGTGTCGTGCCGTGTCGTGTCGTGTCGCCCATTGGGCGGTGTTTAGGGACATCCCGCTGGGGGAGGGTCGCAAATTTAGAGACAACGTCATCGTGTCGTCAGAACAAAAAGTGGGAAGGAAAAAAAACTATACGGATTCGCAAAAATAATTCTACCTACAAAGTTTACCCTTTCATTATTCAAGATACCCTTTCCAGGGAGCCGATTACCCTTTTGTGTCGCATCACTGTCCGATTTACGAACCTTTCAATAACAGCAAATAAACTAAACTGACAACAACGAAGATCCGGTATCCATGGAAACGGGGACGACCGCCGCGATTGGCCGGTTAGCCGAGCGTCGAGCCATTCACGTAGCGCTGTATTATCACGTGACGCCAATTTGTGGTTTGAATTAAAGACATGGCGGTATCTCTCTCAAAATAAAGATCCCAGACAACGTTTCGTCATCAACCTTTAGCCATAAACGTCGTTTGAGTTTATCGAAATCAAATCCTACCGGTATACGTTATTCCGGAACTTTGAAACAGGCGTGATTCAAAATGCTGTCAAGAAACCGGTGCAAATGATCCCAGACCATTGGACAAATCAAATGGAAAGTCCTTAGAGGAACGGTGCTTCGATTAAAGGAGATCAAAAACGGTTAAATCTGCTTTATGGAAACGGGTAGGCGTTACAAGTTTGTTTCCAGAAGATCCATTCAGTGTCTCTGATCTCCCTTCCTGAAATGGGTATTCAATTTTAGACTGATATCCCACCATACCGGCGGCTGCTCCTTGTCGGAGTTCAGAAAACTCGTAAACTATCCGGAGATCTGCCAATGTCTAGGCCGTGTGATGTACATTGTCCAGCAAATGGGCCAAATGAAATCATCTCACTCCCCCCCCCCCTGTAATATATACATTTAGATTCACTTCATTATTGGAGACCGACTCTTAACTAAATCAGGTTAAGACGGACAACTACCTCAGATTTTGACTGATTACCTCTCATTATTTACCTTTTAACCCAAGTCTTTGATCTACAACAAGCGGTGAGTCATAATTTAACACACACACACACACACACACACACACACATTGGGGGTGCGGTTTGCGAACTTTCGGCGCAAGTTAGAAAAACCTACCCTGTCAAGTTCAAAATCGTGTTTCAAGATCTGTTTGAGAAGCGACCGGTACTTGAAACGTTTGGCTTGTTTTTCAGAAGAGTCTACACGTTGGTTATATACAAAGAACACAGTCACCACCACCCCCCAACCCTTTCCCCAGCCCACACACACACACTCCCGGCGTTGATTAGAAATCTAATTTCGGTCGTAGCCAACCAGACTGTGTTTGTTTACTCATAAATCTTTCATCCGGACATCGAAAATGTCAATTAGTTCTTTGAAATAGTTCGTGAAAATAAATGATTTTTGGTTTGACAGTTTCAGCCAACTCGGTGCTTCAACACCAGAAGATTTATGTGTGAAACCAACATTCCCCCCCCCCACCCCCCTCTTTCTGGCTTAGTCTCTTGAAGGGTGATAATTGGGACAATTTGAATAAATACGATGTTTAGATAATTCACTTCAATATCGCTCAGGTTTTTGCGTCACATGGCAAAGGTTTTCGAGTACGTGAGCCGATATTGCGGGGGGCCGGATTTTGTTTAGATATTTTGGGGTCGGGGGGGGGGGGGAATGGTTATGATAATGCCCGTGATTAAGAGGTTGACAGCAAGTGAATCACGCAGAAGGACAATGTGTCCATATCGACCGGTCAACTATAGTCACGTGACCATCACTTCACAATAGCTTATCGTCGAATCAGGATATCTGTCGATTTGACTTCGATGAGCACCTGCTGCATGTGTGTGTGTGTTTGTGTGTGTGTGTGCGTGTGTGTGTGTGTGTGTGTGTGTGTGTGCGTGTGTGTTTGTGTGTGTATACGCGTACGTTGGATAGAAGAGTAAAGAATATCTCTTTTGTTTTGTTTAACAAGAAAAAATAGAGCACATTTCGCGATATACGGCAACAATAACATTATATCTACTGACAAATGGGGGGGGGATACAGCGAGCGGAACATGACGAAATATATATTATAGAAATATACGTAATAATAATAATTATTACGTCATTTGA
>JAODUP010000042.1:150000-185000 GCA_025642065.1 Paralvinella palmiformis | reverse complement strand
TGCTGGATTGAAGCGGGTCTGACTCGGGGATGATACTGTAAAATCATCCGAGAACAGCTCAGCTGAATGTGATGATCTATAAATCAACCATCATTATTAGTTATCTATCTGGGTATCAATTAGCCAAATTAACTTAAATTCATAAATCTCAAAATCAAGGGTTGCCAATCAACGAATACAATAATTAATCTATCAGTCATATATATATATATATATATATATATATATGTGTGTGTGTGTCCTCTCCAGCAGCTCTCTCGCATCTCTCTCTCTCTCTCTCTCTGTCCGTCTGTCTGTCTGTCCACTGGACACGACCCAGTACTCTGCCGTCAGATCTCAAACGATCAAGTTATTTATGAAATACAACATAATACCATTTAGACATAATTCCACACGCAATAACCTCACTCTAACTACAAGCCATTGTTCCCTGTATCCGAACTGGAGCTGAAATTATTGGTAAACAAAACAGGCGGAACTCTATCTAAATATGCTAATCAGCTCTGGCATTTTAATAATCTTCTCTGATACAACAATGATAGTTTCTGGCCTAAAGAGATTATATTCCTAGTACACGATGTTATATGACAAAACACCTTGTTTCTCGGCTCATTTCAAATGGGTTCGGTTCGTGTAATCAGTTGACTCGTCCATTGGTCCGTTTTATTTGGTTCGGTGACCTAATCGAGACAACCTGACACCATTTCGGCAGCTTTGATGCGCTTCCTTCATAGCCGGTTCAGTGGCCTAATCGGGGCAACTCGGCCCAATTTGAGTTGGTTCGTACGTCCTCATTCCGCTTTGCAAGGAGTCGGTCGGCTTAACAAAAAGTTCCCGACTTTGTTGGAGGTCGGTAACCTAATCGGGACGTCCTACAGTCCAATTTGAGTTCGATTTGACCCCCTTCTGCCTGCTTGGTTCAATGACCCAATCCGGGCAACCTGACCGTATTCGAGCTGATTTGATGCCACTTCCTCAGTGACTCGCTCAGTAACCTAATCAGTGGAACCTGCTCTAGTTCGACCCGACCTCTGGAGTAATAAGGATACTCTTTTGAGGCTTGAAGCGCTCCGATTCGTCTATCCGGATTAGGGTAGAATTTTATAAGATCCGGAAGACACAGTTTTATATATACCTCGCCTCCCCCGAACCAAATAAAATTAACCGATTGTCTCCCCTTTCTTTTCCTTTCAACAACCAGTCATATCAGACACATTCGAAAACCAGATGGCGCCACCGTATAATGTGATCAGGATCCAATCGTATACATCAATGGCGTACGGCTCCTACCCCTAGTCCGCCATATTGATTGCTCCGTGGACTGTGAGAAGTTGTTTCCGGGTCGCCTGGGAGGCGGGGTTGGCCTGTTTATATGAAACACGTATTGTAGCTCAGTTCCCATGGGGCATCGACGCCCCCCCCCACAGAGCCGGGAAAACCCCAGTTCTGGGGGCCGAACCTGAGGATGAATCCCAGATTAAACCTTGAAAAATTACTGATTTCCTGCATTTGGGTGTCGGGCTGATTCTAGAACTAATTCTGTCAGTTGTGATTACTTGGTTAGTCGTGAGTTGGTGGGTGGGTGGGTGGTTGGGTGACTCGATGGGCCGGAGTGGTGGGTGGGGGGTTGAGGGTGGTGGCCGGTGTGTAAAATAAAGCCTATATTGATAGCCTTCACGGCATACGGCTCACGATGAAGGTCTTCCTCAGCCATGGTGTGACCTTGGCTTAGGCCATTAATGTATTGATTTATAGTAAACACACACACACACACACACACACACACACACACACAGAGAGAGAGAGAGAGAGAGAGAGAGAGAGGGGGGGCAGTGGGGGGATCATCTGTCACATAACCTTCTCTTGTTATCTATCTATAGCTCTCTCTCTCTCTCTCTCTCTCTCTCTGAATATACATATATCTCAGTTCCGTGGCCTTGGTACAGAGGTCATTGACCTTCACAACTAGTGCATCAGCGAGATGAAAAGAGGCACAAACACCCTCTCAACCGCTCACCAGAACACCAGGTTCATTCGGTACGCAGGAACGGCTATATTGCGATGCGTGTACGGACGTACGTGCGCATCTACTCATACATGAGTGGCCTTTAATGTTCCAAACTCATTTTCGATATATCGGTTGAAAAGACAATTTTCCGAATTTTCTTTTGGGAATGCGGGGGTAAGTCATTCTATGGCAGTATATGAGAGATATATGGTGAGGGTGTGATTTTTAGAGTTTAAATATATTGACGTCTTTGCGCAGGGTTGAAACTTTTGTTTGAGTCTTTTCAACGACACATGCTCATGGGTCAGACAGCCATGACAGACAATGGCACGGGGGGGGGGGGTTGATGGGTGTATAGGACTAAGGGGTATGTCGTTTAATGGGTAGAGTGTGGGTAATGAAGGGTAATGATGGACGGACGTCGGGGGAGAAGGTGGGGGTGCTCGTATCTTTTTATTCGGGGCGTCTGGGAGGTACTCCCAACTTCATTGGTATTCGCCGAACCCGGGGGTGACCTTGACAGGATGAAGAAAGGTATATCAGTTTAGGTAAAGTCGGTTGACTGCTGTCGTGGATTTTGGCAATTTGCTGGATGGGGGTGATCCGTTTGTCTGTCTGTCCGTCTGTCTGCACGTCTATCTGTCTGGTATTTGAGTTTGTTGTCAGCTAGCCATAGACCGAGCGGGGGGGAGGGGGGGGGAGATGGAGAAGGTTATGGCAGGACAGACTGATGAGCTCCTACAGAAAGTTTGTAGTATAACTGTTGTCTTCACCAGTGATGTTTCAGCCGATGTTTGTTTTATGAATGACTGAGGATGTTTTGGTTTTTAAACAACGATCACAACCTTTCGTGTGAATCATTAATTGCTTGACTCATCGAGTAATTTAGTTAATTACAGATGCCAGTCTGTGGGGAGACTATCACCGGCCGACACACACACACACACACACACACAGCCAAACTTTTAGAAAGTGATATAGCTATAAAGTTTTTCAAACTTTTAACCAATCATAGCCCTTTTTCAGAACAACAACAACATTACCCGGATGAGGTCATTATCTATCTCTTTCTCTCGTTGCCTGGATGTAGGTCAGGGTATCTTCCTTTATGCATTTTTTTCTGCCAGTGGATGCTCAGTTGACATTGGTAAGAAATCGATACTACACAAGCTGGCCGCGGGAAGCTGTACGCGGGATGTGGAGGCCTTGCGCGGCCGCTTAGCTGCCCGCACTCCCACTCGAATACTGTAGAACTAGCCGAGTTTACGGGCCAAGAGAGCGACACTCGCGCCATCTCGTGGACATTTATGTGATTAATGTCGGCTGGCTTAAAAGTTTGGTTTTTGCTGCGGTCGCTCAAAGTTTGGCCGATTTTCCTCCGGATATCTGGTTATTGGGATCGTTCCGGATCCGCCAGACGCCGAAGTTGGATCCAGTTCGATGTTGGCACTAAATGGGCTGATCTGGGATCGACTAATTGAACGAATTGTTTCGTAAAAATTCAGATAACTCACTACCTGTCTGTGAATTTGTGTGTGTGTTTTGTGTGTGTGTGTTTTGTGTGTGTCTGTTTTGTGTGTGTGTGTGTGTGTGTGTGTTGTGTGTGTGTGTGTATTGGTAATGTATACAGTATATATGTAAGCATATATGTCTATAGTATTTATTGATTACATAAAGCTGGTGCGGAAGGAGGGTGGGGGTGCTGATGGTATTGCAAATCACTTCTCACCACAGTGCATAACAACACTATCTGTAACAACAACAACAACAACCACAACGACAACAACGCTTGACTCCAGTAACCTAATAACCCTGATCTCTGAGCTGACCTATTCTAGTCACCCACAGTCTAGTTGCTCACTATTACGCATTCTATCCATGCCCCCAGGGTCCCCCTCTACACACACACACACACACACACACACACACGTAGAGGGACCACCAACAAGATGTTAGCGTATACACATGGCTGATCCAGACATATCCAGACAATCCGTGTCAGAGTTTTATAACTCTCAACCTTGGCCAGTTAATGGCTGTACACGGCGCCTGTGTTTATAAACGGAGAGTACAGGGAGGTGTACACAGAGAAATATACAGCGGGAAAAGTGTACTTACCATAGTGTACTGGTACTCTGAGATGTGTGAAGGGGAAGAATAAATTGGGGGGAGGTGAGGGGGGGGGGTACGGGGGGGGGGATGAAAATCTACGTGTATAGTATTAGATAAAGATAACGGTTAGAAATAAATTTTTTAATACACACAGTGTATGTGTGTGTGGGTGTGTGTGTGTGTGTGAGTCAATAACTTGGCTGTTGATCTAGTGTACGATAACAAGGTGTCGGCGTCGTCCAAAACACACACACACACACACACACACCAACCAATCCTCTCCATTCTCGACCACTTATCTCAGAGATGTAGGTTATTATTGTCCATTACACGATCATTATATCAGTAAGTGACTGCTCGTAACAACCTCAACTCAAGATATATCAATATATAACATATTGATAAAACAACCCAATATATTACTCCATATATATATATATATATATATATATATAAATATAATATTTCGAACGTATTTTCATTGGGATGAGCTTGCTATTCATTTGTCATATTAGCAGGTAGTAGTTATAATTGTGCTATATTTGTTGGGCTGTTGGGCGGCGCTGGGCTGCTTTAAGCCCGTCATTATGGGCCCTTGATGGGCGAGCAGCCCTTAACGCTGATGCGGGATACATAACTCGAACATAACAGCCGACTCGAAGTACGCATTAACGCATTAAACGCCGATAGATAGCGATCTGCGGCCGCCAGGGGCGCTCTCGTCGTCCGGTAGCCATGGCGACCGGGCGGGCGGTGTTTTATTCCCCGAATATCGCCCGCGAATGGCGATATTGACCGCCGTCGGGATCATCTGGCAACACCTCAACACATCATAAATCGAATCGGGAACGATTTAAGGCGAGTTACGGAGAGAGATAGGGGGGCGATTTCTTCAGACGGATAACGGATCCGGATCGGTGGTTTTGGAAAGTCTTAAAGCATACGATGGAGAGATGGAAGGAAGAACGCACGCACACACACACACACACACACACACAGGAGTATACTAACCGACAACGCCCATCCACGGGTAAAACGGGATCGGCTGCGATCCGGACGAGAATCCCGTATGTCCGGAGGTCGGCGTCAGGCTCGCGTCGGATACACATCCCGGCGTCGGACCGAAGTCTCCGGGTGCGGGCTGCGATCCGGATAGCGTCCAGCCGGCGGCCGAGTTGATCTGGAGCTGGTGCTCGGCGCCCGCGTACCCGTTGACGGGCAATCCGGATCGGGCGTCGCAACATGCTCCCGACGTCGGTGCGTCGTTCGTCGACGTTAGTTGTCCTCCCGGACTCGCCGACGAGCCGTAGTGCGCGGCGAGCGAGTGCTGCTGTTGCTGTTGCTGCTGTTGCTGTTGCTGTTGTTGCTGTTGGCCCGTACACATCCCGTACGTGCTGCCCGCCGGCTCGTACCGGCCTGCCAGGCCGGCAAAGTTACACGGCAGGGCGCCGTTTCCGGCCTGCGCGTCGCCCTGCAGGGGCGCCAGGAACGGATTTGGGAAGTAGGAGTTCATCTCTCTCTCTCTCACACTCTCTTACTCTCTCAGCTGATAGCCATCCCGATTCCGATAAAACGTTACTCCGGAGCTTCAATATGGCCGACCTCGCGTCCGTGCGCGCGCGCGCGCGTGTCTGCGTACGTGCGCGTGTGCGTATGCGCCGACGCGAGTGTGTGCGCGCGCGAGTGTGTGTGGGTGATTTGCGGCGGCTGGCCCGCACACTGGCTACACTCGTCGCTCGCAGTCAGCGCTTCGCCATGTTGATGCTGACGTAGCCGACCGCCGCCGACCAATCAGCAGCCGGCGGTCGGCGCGCGTGCGCCGTCGTCGTGGGCGCGGTGCGCGTCGCTATAGTACGGCGGACCGCCCACAGATGGCGCGTCGATCGCCGCTTCGCACTCCGGCGCCGGGCGCCGCTCTCGCCCTCTAGCTTCGTGCCGCCAATCGACGAATTGTGGGGGCCCGAGGAGCGGCCCAACCCCTGCCCAACGGCCGCCCGGAGCCTGCCCGACGCTGGTCCGATAGTTGCCCAACGGTTGTCCGGGTTTGCTGCGCCGCGTATTCCAGATTTCCGGAGCGTTAACTCTCTCTCAGTGTGGCGCTATGTGAGCACTACCGGGCGTGTTTATGTTACTCCCAGTTTATATATATGTGTGTGTGTGTGTGTGTGTGTGTTTGTGCGTATGTGTGTGATGTGGGTATGTCTAGATTTGTGTGTCGGTGTGGTTATGTGAGTGTGTGTGTGTGTGTGTGTGTGTGTGTGTGCGCGCGTGATTGAGTGTGCTGGACTGTGTGCCTATGCGGGTGGCTGTGTGTATGTGCGCGTGTGTAAGTGCCCAGAGCGCCTGTTCGCACATACATCCACACACACACACACATATATATATATATATATATATATATACTCAGACGGGTAGAGAAACAGAGTTAAGCTGTTATCCTTCTACACAATAACTAGACGACGTCGCCTTCCAGCTCCGTAGTCAGCTAAGAGACTACTGACAGTCACACACTCGGGCCGAGCCTCTTTATCAACACACACACACACACACACACACACACACACACACACACACACACACACACACACACACACACACACACACACACACACACACACACACGGACGGACGGACGGACGGACGGACGGACGGCTTACGAGCGGCGGATGAGCGGTGAGCTAGTGAACAGATTGTGTGAGCGACACGGAGCGCGTGAGTTAAGGACGGAGTAGTATAGCAGGCTGTCCATCACCGAACCGTGAGGCCATCACCGGAACTCTCCGTGATGATGTCGTCGACCTAACAGACCCAACCCGGTGATGGCGCCGTGCAAAATCTACCCGATACTTGGGGGGCATACCCAGTGTAAGCTGTCCAACCCTTTAAAGCACTCCAACTTGGTGTAATGATGTTCGTCGCTCCGGATCCAAATCAAAATCCTGACTTTGAAGCCTTTCCACTCCCAATACCACCCCCCCCCCCATTTCGCAACAGATACACACCTTTCTCGACGATATCGAAAAGGCCTTATGCTGGTTGATCAAGAGACCTTAGCCAAACCAGGCCACACCCTCTCTCGGGGGGGGGGAATCCCCGCAATCGACGTTAACAGCGCCCCCTGCGGTTTTCCAAGCCGCGCGACCTTGCCAGCCTTGACCCGACAAGCACCGGATGCCGGCGTGTAGCGTGGCCTGCCGTGCCACGCAGACATAACGCGATCGACGCTTCGGGATCGGCGGGCCTGCCACCAGGAGTCGGCACCACTTGTAAATGGTGTTGACGCCCGGAGAGGGTCGGACCGGATCATTGTATCCAGACAAATGTCGGCAGTCTGACGGTAGCCGTTTTTGGGACGAGATTTACGACAATACCGGACCCGAAACCCGCCATAATGGGACATGCTTCATTTGTCCCATTATGAAACATTGCTCGGTGGCTGGACTACTGGAGCTATGGAGTCTTTATAATGGGCGCTAATGTAAATATGGAGCTGTTTTGGTTGGTCTTTGTATTAGCTCGGTATCAACGTTGGCATGTGGCCATGTCCACTGTGTGTATGTGGGTGGGTGGGTGGGTGGGTGGGTAATATGTGTGTGTGTGTGTGTGTTTGTACGTGTGTGTGTGTGTGTGTGTTTGGTGATGGTATAAAATAAACATGCAGGCAAGGTTGCGCGCGAGCAAATACACGTACAAACACGCGTACGCACGCGCTTACACAGACCCACGCGCGCACACACGTGTGTTTACGCATGCACGCATGCACGCAAGCTGGTTCACGCGGGGGCGTGGTGATCCCGCGCAACACTCGCCCAGCCAATCGTAATCGGCGTCGTGAAAACCGCAGCCAATCACGGGCAAGCCGAGGTCACGTGCCTCGGTGCTACTTTTAATAATGACAGGTGACAAATTTGCCAATAAGCTCTATCATTATCTACCATTATCACTTGATATTGGGTCAATTTCTATCACGTGTTTGATTAGCCATTGTAATGAAATAAACACGAGAAATTTGCTATAAACACCGGTTTATGGTGTTTACTGTTAGCCACAGTTTATAACTTTTCTGGCATTGTGTACTTGAGATTTACGGCTTGAAAATCTATTTGAAACATTAAGCCATTTTGACCAGCAATAATAACGCGAGATAACCGTGTTTTTTATTGATTGATCGATTTATCTGTGTTTATTATCTACGTTTAGATTGGGATTACACCATTTGATATTGGCGAGATTAGCGAAGGGGTGATGATACGGTAGCATTTGTACTAGCACACATACGGTGAATACAACAACTGGACGATTCAACAGGGGAGTTTCCTAACAAAGACGAGTAACACACACACACACACACACACACACACATATATATATATATATATATATATATATATATATATATACACACACCTTTATATAGGTGTTTGTACCGAGGTATTTCCCACTATCCTGACACAACCAGAGACTAAGACACTGGATCCAGTATACAAAGCGACAGATATTTATTAGAAGACATTTGCCAGATTCATTTTCATTAGCAGAAACAAACAGTGTACGTGGCTCGACGTAGGGGGCCATCTCCGCCGCGGTCAACCCACAATGATAACATAGTGTCCGGCCACACGCACAATCCCCATACATAGCTTAGACAATATTCATGGCTGTTTACTGGCCTTTTGTCTACTTATCAGCGAAGACGCAGGACGCCGGAGCCGCTATCTGCTGTGTAGGCCACATTTCAAAGACATTCCGCTTAAATGTTATTTACAGCGACACAGGTGTGAACCGGCGAGATAGCCGGGGCCGGTCTTCAAGCTGTTTATCTAATTAGAAACATACAGATATAGACGGGAGCGGAGAAAGACAGGCAGAGAGACACACGGAAAGAGAGGCAGAAACACACAGATACATACATATACAGGAAAGAGACATAAACACACGCACCTACACATACAGGTGGGGGACTAGAATAGAAACACGGCGAGAGACAGACATATAAACAAATAGAAACAAACACACACACACACACTTATATATATATATATATATATATATATATATATATATATCTGTACATCTTCTCTCTCTCTTCCACCCACACACCTATATATATATATATATATATATATATATATATATCTGTACATCTCTCTCTCTCTCTCTCTATATATATATATATATATATATAGGTGTGTGCGGTGGGGGGATCGGTTGATATGTGTAATGGGTGTGTATGTGCATACATGTGTATGTCTGATTAGATTCTTCACAGTTTGTGATCCGTTGGATCAGTGCCCTTTCATCCACACCCACCCACACACACCCTTTACGTGATATGAAAATGGATAGTATCTTCTCTCTAATATCAAATGTTTCATGACTGTCATTAAAGAGACACTGTACCCTCCATCCCATCCTTACACATCTGTGCTTTTATGGATATAAACCTGTCTCCAGGATCACCTTTCGTGATTCTTTGGCGGACCTGTTAGAGGGGCAAAGCATGCCTTATGCAACCCCCGGATGTGATCAATGTTGTAGAATTCACTCCACATATGTCAATACATCCATATATATATATATATCATAAGTAACAAGTATTATCTATTTGTCTTTAAGTGTCATTGTTTATCAACTCTATTGTTAAAACAAGATGTTCTCCCTAAATATGACAAATAACTTGTAGATGACATTTTTTGATATGAAATGGCGAGATGTCACAATGATTACTCATTCTATTGTTTGTCCGATATTTTATCGGTGCTTGGGGAGCGTGCGTGATGTATGGATCAAGCACGAACGTCATTCTTATTGTTATATCTGCCGGCTGAGGGCCGGGTGACATTTTCACAACGACCAACTCGGCTCCCTAAGGAGGATACTGAATGGTCGCCACGACGACACCTGGCGATCGTGCGCCGGAGTTAAACACGTGACACGCCGGACGCGTACGTGACGTCGCCGGCCGTCCAGGTGGCGCATCCCGATCGGGTGCGACGATCGGAAACGTCCTTGACCGTCCGGATCCATCCAGCTCTTCTGGATCTTTTTTTTTTTTGTTCGCCTCTCGTTCCGGGGCTCAGTTGGTACAATTATCTCCGTTAATATAAGGGTCGAGTTACCTTTGTACTTTGATGTCACGTGATCTATCGCCATGTTTCGGCTTCTTGCCTACGTTCGCCGCTCCCGGTTGGGGTTCGTCTCTCGTTGACGAACGGCAGGTGGCGCTCCGGTCACGAGTCTAATAAAAGAACCGACATAAATCGGCGTCATCCCGCATCCGGGTACCGTAGTCACGTGCTGTCTGGATTATTGCGATGGGCCCGAAATCCAAAACTCACCTGTCCTGAACGCGGTTACACCACCTGGTGGGAAAAATGAGGAAGCAGTCGTTCTGAATAAAGCATTAGCGGGGATATATGCCAACTATAAATATAAAAATATAAATATAAATAAATACAAAATAAATGATAGAGAAAGGGGGGGGGGGGAATATGAAATGACGTCATTCTAAAATATTCCTCATTTCAAACAGGAACTGACCGTTGCAAATACAACATCAAAACAAACACAATACTTTATTATGCGATAAGGGTCGGCGGGCAATCCAACATGGCGGCATTATAAGGAAGATAAACACAAAGGCAATTTCATGTTGAAAGAGACACTCGGTTCGAGTGAGGCAGACGTTTGAGAAGAGTTTACTTTGACAGATTTATGACGGGACTTTGATATTTTATTTACACCTATCAATGACCACACCTTTGTCTGGGCGACGTTCGTGTGACACCCATTGACCACGTGATGGTCGATGCCCGTACATGCGACACCTATCGACCACGTGACGGTCATTATCTCGCTGTAAACAAAGGGACAGTCGGGCAGCGCATCTCGTCTCGTCTGCCCGTTGTCTGCTTTTTGGGACGTGTCGAAGGTCACATCACCCATCGACGAAACGCTTAATACTACAGCGATTTTGGGCGAGGAATTTGCGGGCAATAAATCATTTTCCAGATAAAAATGTCCTCCCGCTTTGAATACGTCGCCGTTTACACGGTGTAAACATCAGGGGTTAATCGCAGCTAAATATTCCCTTTTTGAGGCCGATCGGTTTTTCGTGATTTATCGTCTGCGCGGGGCGTGTTGGAGCCGCGTCAATATGGCAGATAGATAGTCCTTGAAGGGGGTGAATTTCGGACGGATAGGTGGGAGGGATCGAGCGGCCACCAATGGGTGAAAGTCCGTTCGAAATAGCCACTTTTTCGCTCTCTGGGCTCCACTTCGAGCGGCCATTATTGGCGACCGCATCACCGCCCAGGCAACTAGCGGTATCGCTCCGCGCGCTAACGTAGCGCCGAGTTCAAGGTCGACGCGCGGCGAACACAATGGCGAGGGGAAGGCCGGTCATAAGCCGACATCACCGGGAGCCATCACTCACCGGGTTTCCGGACGCCAATATCTCGGATGTCCCTACTGGATACAGGTCTTCGTCCGTCCTTGAACGTACAATAAATTCAACACGCGGCGTGCCATAGAATGATGGCCGACATGTGAGTGAGTTCAGGGTCCGCCGAGAGAAACGAACGACAAAGAATACATCGTGTTGTCTTTGTGTGTCTTTGTCGGCGCGACGTCTTCTTTCTGTTCTGAAGACAATTATCCCTAATTATTCCCAGATTACGTTCAACTCATTGTATGTCGTTTTCGAGCTTATATAATGGCGGGCTTCGCTCGCTTCGAGATCAAAGCGGTTTATTTGCGGTAAAAATATTCTTTTTTTTCCTCTGGTTTGCTCATCGATCTAGAACAACCCGTTCCATATTCAGATGTAGCGGGCTCGTAAAGGTGCAGAGGCGTGGATTTTTTGATAGATATTCGTAGCAAAAGACCAGAAGAAAATGATTTAATTTATAACTATACCATTAAATCAGGTAAACCCGAAGATAACGAAATTCACCAAACAAAAACAATAATATTATAATTTTTGGTTGCCAAAATTAGCGAAAATAATCTCGAAAACATTGCTTCTGTTTATTCCCCACTTATGAAAAAATATTTAATAAATATTTGAATTTAAAAAAAAGAACAATGAAAGTTACTGAATAGTTGGTTATAAATGTTTTTACTGTTAATTATTTTCTCTTCGTAATGGGAAATCATTCATAAAATCATCAATATTCAGGCGGATAATTCTTAATCGACTGAATTCGCTGAATAAATAAATAAACAAACGAATTTAAATAATCCATTTCGATCATATTTCCCGGATCGCTCGCAGTACGGCTCCCGACAGTCCTGTGTGTCCTGTAACTAATTTATAGACCGAACGAGAAAATGGCAGGACAGTCAATCACGGAGATGACATAAAACATAAAACATAAAACGGCGATTGCTAATTACTGAAAGTAACATAAAACACTTTCGCCATTAGTGTTTGTTGGCTAATGCTTACGTCACACGACGCGAATTAGTGGCGTCCTTTGTTTGGGGCGGGGGGGGGTTTCCTTCATTGTTGTTATTGTTGTGTATGTCGTTTGTTGTTCTTTCTGTTGTTGTTGTTAGTTGTTTTTTTGTCGTTGTTGTTTTACACCACCATCACCACCACCACCGCAACAACAAACAACGATATTAAGGTTTAGGCATCGAGGGAAGAGGAAAAAAGATTCATCTGTCATCTTGTTTCAGGCCATTTTTTCTTCTTCCCGGACTCGTCTCAATTAGCGAACTGGGATGGTTTTGGAAACGCGCTAACACGCGTGTAATTAATGTTTAAAAACATCTCCCGCACATCCGTCGGGTAATATTTCAAAATTAATTCCCGCGGACGAACGACGGAAGCCACACACGCGTATACGCGCGTGTCTACACTGACAGTCAGAGAGACAGAGCACGGGGAGAGAGACAATATATGTGTATATGTGTGTCTGTGTATGTATATATGTATGTATGTATTTATGTGTATTTGTGAGTGTGTGCATGTATGTATGTATGTGTATTTGTGAGTATGTGTATGTATGTATGTTTGTATGTATGTATGTATATTTGTATGTTTGTATGTATGTTTGTATATGTGTGTGTGTGTCTAAATAAAAAAAATAAAAAAAATCAAGTCAGGTATCGTTAGAAGCTAATTCGCGTATTTACAAATAATGGCCAGTATTTATTCACAACCCCTGCCCCCCCCCCCGCCCCCGCCCAAAACAAAAAATCAGGCAAATACAGATCCCGAATTTTATAAACAGCGAAATAAACGAGAAAGTAAGATACATAATGAAGACACTCCAGCGCCATCTATCATCATCAACAACAACAACAACAATAGCAAGAATAATAACAACTACAATAACAACAATAAGACAGGGAGTAAAAGAAATAAAAAGAAATATTCCCTGAAAAGTAACACACACACACACACACACACACACACACACACACACACACACACACACACACCACACACACACACGAGAGAGAGAGAGAGAGAGAGAGAGAGAAGAAAGAGAGAGACATAGACACACAGACAAAGACCATCAGCTGATGGGAAACACTAAACGAGCTAGTGAGCGTGTGAGCGTGATGTCATCTCAACCAAAACATGGCTGCCTTTGGCCGAGGAAGGAATTCATTTAATCCAAGAATTTACGCTCGGAGTGGGACGTGGGGGCAATATCCTGAACAGCAGTAAGCACTGGATCCGCAATGTGTGCGTGTGTATGTGTGTGTGTGTGTGTGTGTGTGTGTGTGTGTGTGTGTGTGTGTGTGTGTGTGTGTGTGTGTGTGTGTGTGTGTGTGTGTGTGTGTGTGTTGGGGAAGGTGGAGTGATGGAGATAGAGAGAAGATGTCGACTAGAATCTTCATCAGGGGAGCGGACGTGATTGTCAGTGAGTAGAACCGGACAGTCGTCTGTCAATCAGAGAAACATCTGAGTATTTTCCCCTTCAGTGAGCACGAAATAAAGATGAAGAATGGAAATATGACGAATGGGGAAACTTGGGAAATGGCGTAATGGAGATGACCATGAGGTGTATATGTGTGTGTGGGGGTGGATATGTGTGTGTGTGTTTTCTGTCTGTCTGTCTCTGTCTGTCTGTCTGTCTGTCTGTCTGTCTGTCTGTCTGTCTGTCTGTCTGTCTGTCTGTCTGTCTGTCTGTCTGTCTGTCTGTCTGTCTGTGTCTGTCTGTCTGTCTGTCTGTCTGTCTGTCTGTCTGTCTGCGTGTGTGACTGCTGAATAAATAAACAGTTGGTAATGGAAAAATATGTACATTTTAGCAGGACCGCAATTTCACAATTTGAAAAAGAAGACGAACATTTATTGTGTCACCTGAAATAAAGTTGGCAATAAAGATGGAAGGATGTCATTGTCAACGGAAAAAATAATTATATTGAAGAATTACCTTTCACACTTTTAAAATAGTACCTATGTATGTATGCATATGTTAGTATGTGTGTAAAAACACTTCCTATCTTCTTGCATATATATATATATATATATATATATATATTTGAAAGTATTTAAAAATTCATTTTGTTTTAATTTATTATCTTTTTCACAAAATAATAAACATATGAATTATATAAACCAAAATCGATAAATATTGGAAACGAGCCAAATCCGAGAATTCTTCCGACAGATTTCTGCCGCTACGAGGTGTAAATAGACAATAATGTTATCTAAAATTAGAAGATGTCAGATAACATTTAACATCTCAGTAAATGGCCGGCTCTAGGTGTGATTTATTTTTATTTTATACGTAAATTATTGGATTATAAGAGCAGTTACCTGCGCGGATAAAATACACTTAAAATGGCGTCTTTCTATTTTAACGGGAAACTAAATGAAAAAAACAACAACTTTAATTCAAATAATTTATTTCGTTCGTATAAAACAAGTCTTTCGTATCAAACCATTGAATGTACAACTGACAAGTGTATAATTACCGATTGGAATAAATTTAAATTCGCTCAATAATTCTGACATCGCTTCAGATGGTTTAATAATAAAACAAATTCAAACAAATTGCCATTCGGGGGCAGGTCAAGGACGATTTGAGAGAGCAGCTGATATCAACGAACGACAAATGACAAATGGAGTTAAATAAATACAAAAAGTGGGAGATAAACAAACAAAACTACAGACGAATAGAACGTGGGGGGTAGGTGTGTGTGTGTGTGTGTGTGTGTGTATGTGTGAATTTTTATGTGCGATTTGACGTTAACCCAGATGGCATACAGTAACATTTTAAATTTTACACACAAAACAAACACACACGCACTCATATATATATATATATATATATATATATATATATATATAATAACCGTACAAACACACACGCACTCATATATAGTATTTCCTGATAGTAAAATCGGTTAAGTACATGTGACCTAAATACTCTTGAAACACGACTCGGTCATATAACATCTCAGCTAAGTCGTAAACATTACATAACATGGAAAGATAAAGATATAGACACACACACACACAAACACACACACACAATAGAGAGAGGGAGGGGGGGAGCTGTTTATGATGACAATATGGCCGTTTTGTGACCACTTTCACGAGTACTCACTCCGTTTATTTGCCGTTCATTTCTCGGAAATTTCGACAAATATTTGTCGACAGTGCTGCCACTCGTCTCGTTATTAACCGTACGAGATATTAACAGCCTCGTAATGGGCTAATAACACCGCCAATTGTTAGGTAGTATTTATTTATCGATCGTTTACCTATAAACGTTTGATTTGTTTGTGTTTCGTTTCTATCTCGTTAGCGTGTTGTCTGAAGGTCAAGAAATAGGTCATAAGTTGGTGTAAATAATTCTGTGTTGATGTCTTTCTGGCCGTATATATACTGTGTGTGTGTGTGTTGTGTGTGTGTGTGTGTGTGTGTGTGTGTGTGTTGAAATAAATATATATATAAATAAACAAAGGTTCTCACCTTTCGGGTCATACAAATACTAAAAACAATAAAATACAGAATGATAGAGAGAAAGAGAGAGAGAGAGAATTGATATTTATTATTTTTATAAATAAATAATGAATATACAAACAATAATTAAGATATATTGTATAAACGCGGATAGAAATATCTATTAATGTTTAGTGTAACAATTGTCTGAATTATTGTCATAATAAACAGCGAAAAAAAATATTTATAAACAAAATTCAGACGAAAAAGAACCGACGAAAAAAAAATGACAAAGATGGAGATTTTTTTAAAAATATTCCCAGTCATAACAATCAATATTGAACTAATTCTATCGCGGCACAATTATTCTCCACGTTTTCAGGAGCATATGGAATTCAGAATATATACTAAATAAATTAATAATTGAATAAATAAACGATGAACATTTTTGTGCAACGAAATACTGGCACGCCTAACGCTTAGGTGAGCCATTAATTTCTAGTGCTTAATATTCGAATGACGCCTGTTACAGGTGAAATATTAAAAAATTATAATTTAAGATTATCGACAATAACAATACGAAGCTGTATTGGATATTTTCTAGTTGCGGTCACGTTCGGGTGTTAATTTATCGTCGAATTATTTCGGGTTTGTTTTTTTCTTCTTTTCTTTTCCTGGTCTCTTCCCGTAAAGGATTAGCGAAGAACGAGCGAAGTAAATTATAGGGAGGGAAAAACATAGCGTTTTAAAATTCAAAACGTGGGATCGTCGCCATTAATGGGATTTCGTTCTGGGGAATTTTTCTCCGAGAATTATTTCCGCTAGAGATTTATCTCGCTGTCGTTTCGCGACGCATCTGGCCTACAAACAAAGATGGCTGTCTCGTTTACGTGCCTGGAATGACGAGAGAGAGAGAGAGAGAGAGAGAGCTGTTCTAATTACTGCTAAATGACAACAGTACTCGGGAATAAATCTGTCAGCGACGGAATCCCGCTACCCCCCCCCCCCCCGTCCAGGAGATCGTCAACAAACAAACGGATAAACAAAGAAGAACAAACAAACGGACAAACGAAAGGACAAACAAACAAACAAAAACAAATACAATATGGCCGAACGCCAGGCTCGGGTCTCGTCCCTAATTAAGCGCATTCGTTCGCCGATTTCCCAAGGTCATCACCTCGGATTCCCTCGTGATGAGTTGGGGGGGGGGTGGATGTGGATAATAGTCGGCAGAAAACACTGGCTTACCTTTCAGATCGACTGACAAAGAGATTCGTACTAACGGTCCGCCATTTTTCCTGCATTCTCTCTATCAGCTGATTCGTGTACTCGTCATATCCGGTCTAGTTATTGCGGCGGGGTGATTGCGTTGCGCCGGCGGTGAGTGGGGAGGGGGGGTTTGGCTCTGGATGGACGACGGGAAGCGGGGCAAGTCCGTTCTGGATATTGTCGCCGGGATGCGAACCTCTAATTGCGGGGCGTGTCCCCGACCGATGAACTCTGACACTAATTTTGACCCCCGAATGCTGATCCGACTTTCGACCAGGAGTGATGCGTTCTGCGGCGGGCGGCCGCCATATTGGCTGCGTGTTCTCGCATTATCACGCGCCCTTTATCGCGAGATAATATCCGACATTTGCAAGTCGATTGGCGCCCGGTCGGTCTAATCCCCACAATGATATCACAAAGACAGCTCGTTATGTGCCATTTAGGGTTTCCTGACCAACTGGACAGTGGTCTTCGGTCGTACGACCCCCGCGGGCTCGCGCGCACGCGTACGCGCGCCGACGCAAATCAGATGTAAATTAACCGGATGACTTTTCATCGGAAGGAGCACAAATTACGCGGATTTATTCGACCTTTTATTGCCTTTGTCTACCGCCAGGTGCCGGAGAAATATTCGCATAAAAATTAATCCCCATGAAAATTAAAGCTCTCCGTATTCTGACATTTTTTGTTCTCGTCGCATAATGACGTCATCAAGGGGGTCAGATATCGTGACAGGTCATGATAGGGTGATAACTGTTAGATCTATGTATTAATGTGTGTGTGCGCGCGTGTATGAGCGCCTGTGTACATGCGTGAGGGCGTGCTTGCTCTCTCTCTCCCTCTCTCTCTCTCTCTCTCTCTCTCTCTATCTGTGTGTGTGTATATGTGTATATATATGTGTGTGTGTGTGTGTGTTTGTGTGCATGTGTTTATTTGTTTGCGTGCGTATTTGTCTATCTGTCTGACTGTCTATCTGTCTGACTGTCTGTCTAACTGTCCGTCCGTCCGTGTTAGTCTGTCCCCGTAGCGTTTTGTCGCCATTTCCACGACGTTTCCATAGCTGCCGCTTTAAGTCGAGAATAAATAAGAAATTTAAAGCCAACAACGAACATAAAGAAGGCGCCATCTTGGCCCTAAGGGTAATTTGATCTGGACTACTTCAGTAGATCTAAACACAAAGAGAGATTGTCGCCACACTAAATATGGTAATTTTTCGGAGTTTTACCTGTAACAGATAGCGTAATGTTTATAGAAAAAAGTTCATTAAATTAAATAATGACGTACAAGATTTTAGTTTGAACAATTTAAATTTTTCACTCCTTTTTCACTCTTTAATTTAATTTATTGTAAGGGTCTAAGCCACTGGCTTTATTTAATTTGTATTTATGTAGCACGGATAATATATATATATATATATATATATATATGGTTGGTCGGTTGTCATGGTAATATCTGGTTGCGTAACCATGGGATACAGTGACCCTGAGAACTGAGTAGTGTTTTTTTCCTGATATCACTCGCTCGGTTCTACAGGGTAAATGTATCCCAGTGGAGATGGTTCGGTTCTTGATCCTGACTCGTTCCGGATGCGGCTTCATCGGTGCTGATTTCTGCTGCGATATCCCGAACGCTATCCCGATTCGCCTAGCTGTTGATTGGGAGCGCGTATGTAGTTTTGACGCGCGAAATTGTGAATGATTGACGTGAACAAATCGATCACGGGACGAAGGAACAAAGAATCGAACGAAGTTCTCCGTTCGAAGCGAGAAATTACATAAATCAAACGCAATTTACGAGCCGGGGCTTTAATTAAAACATTCTAATTTCTCAGACGACTAAAAAGTAACGACATTAATTAGTTTTCACCCAATAAACGCCAATAAGCAATCATGTGATTGACAGGCCGCTTAACTCACGCCTCTGCGAATGTCTTATTGCGCGAAATAAAATAGTTCCATTTATTACGGCCGCAAATAGCTATGGTACTTTATAACTGGACCATTAAGCCTCATCTAGTGCATTCTATTGAGAAATAGAGGAAATTCGAGCCATTTCAATTACTCTTTAGATAAATTGTCCACTTTTTCGGTGTATGTTTATATGGCGTTAATGGCCAGTCGTCCGTTAGGGAGCCTAAACAGTGGGTGTTCTGACGGTGGTTCGGTCTCCTGCTTTTATTCTCGTTTCTTTTCGCATTTTGCGCGACAAACATCGGCAATAAAATGAATAAATAAACAGGCTAAGGTTTTCTCGTCGGCTTTAGGTTAGCTGTAGGTTTTCATTAGGGTATATATGAGCTGAATCTTGGAGACATTGAGAGGGAGCCTGTTCGTGTGTGTGTGTGTGTGTGTGTGTGTGTTTGTGTGCGATAGGTTATTATAGAGAAAAAAAACACTCACATAGTAATTTGGTTGGTCAAACGTTGGGTAATTGCACAAGGAAATGTAATGTGCATAAGTCTAGGTATATATATATATATATATATATATATATATATATATATAGAAGAGAGAGAGAGAGAGAGAGAGAGAACATAGTTGATTGCGTCATACAATTTGCCGAAACGTATTCATACTTTTAGGCGTTTCTAAACACACGCACGCACACACACGCGCGCGCGCACACACACACACATATACAGAAACACGCGTGCGCAGAGTCACACATCAACCAGCTTATAAGCTATTCTAAATATAATACTTTATGCTCTGTCGTTTATAATTTATTCATAAGTTTGGGACAACAAGACAAGGAGAAGACATTATTAGTTTGTCTAGATTGCTGTAGGCTCGCTTACTAGCCTGTCTGTCTGTCCGTCCGTCCGTCCGTCCGTCCGTCCGTCCGTCCGTCGTCGTCCGTCCGTCCGTCCGTCTGTCTGTCTGTCTGTCTGTCTCGATGTTTGATGTGCAACTGTCAGTGTGTATGTTTACAAATCATACCACACATACAAAACAATCATACACCACGCATATGCACCAGCCGTACAACAAACATACAAGGTACACCGACAATATACATACAAACGAGTCATACATCACATTTGCTAACCATATTCACAAGTCATGCAACATACGTATGAAGCAGACATATAACATACATAGAGACAAGTGATGCTACATACATACACTCCAATTATATAACATATATACCGATCAATCAGACAAGATGCATATACATCGGCCATTCATCACATATGCAAAACATCACACATACAGATTTCGAAGTAATATACTTGAAATTTCAATATACTCATACCCCCCCCCTCCCGACTGACATACATATGTACATATTTACAAGCCGCAATACACCTTACCAACACCATAAAGTGTTGAATATACCCAATATACACACACAAATACACTGAACCCACACGAATATAAACACACACACCAGACATACAAGAGAGAGAGAGAGAGAGAGAGAGGGGGGGGGTGAGAGAGAAAGAGAGAGAGAGATAGATAGGAGAGAGATAGTGAGAGATGTTCTACACAATAGCCACAAAGAATGATTATCAATTGATCTGTAATCGACAAAAATGGCCAATAATTGGGGGGTTGTGTCACGTCTTCGAATAGATAATAAATATCTGTAGCCTGCTAGGGCTACTTATAGCAAACAAAGATGACGTATATGTATTGTCAGGTGGCAGATGACAACAACAACAACAACAATAACAACAATAACAACAACAACAATAAAAACGCAGCCATGACGTCATCGAGCCGAAGTTAGCCGCGAATGTCTTACGAAGAGAACCAACTTCAGATGCCGCCTTGGCGGTTGAGTAATGCGAGCCGGGGCAGGGGGGAGCGCGGGGAACAGGTGTAATTTATATGGGAGAATTACAATTGCTAATAGAAAACGACACTGTATCTGTTTGTGGGTAGGCCCGCGGATATCACCCCCTCCACCACCACCAAAACCCCCCATTCCCCCCCCCCATCGTCCCTCTCACCCTATACTCATCCTGGTGGGTATTTATTTATGATCGCGAGTACAACGCCGGCTCCGCGGGTCGGCTTTCCAATCGTCTGCGCGGTGTCTCATTAAGTCTGGAGAACAGTCCATTCCGGATCTGGGCCATCTTCAACGACAGATTACGGCGCCGGCGACCTCGGTCTAGCGGAGAAAGCATCCGTTTTGTTCCGTCCGCCATCGGAATCCGAGCGCCGAACCCGAGAGGGAGAGCTGGGATGTGAGGGTTCGAGGTCGGCGGATACGGGGATTTCTGTCGTTCGTCCGGATCGCGCCACGAGCTACAAATACAAAGGGAATGCGAAATTGGGAAGCGACTTGGGGAGATGGACGCTCCCGGGGGGTTGAGTTTCTGGATGGATTCAGCTGCAGATCAGATCACGAAAGGTGCTCAATCTCCATCTCCCCCTCCTCTTACTCACTCACTCACTCACTCACTCACTCACTCACTCACTCACTCACTCACCACTCACTCACTCACTCACTCACTCACTCACTCACTCACTCACTCACTCACTCTCACGTTTGATATGTCTGATGATGAATGGTAAGGGTAGGTACATAGGATAGGTTAAGGTCATTTCATATTATATATATATATATATATATATATATATATATATATATATATATATATATATATGGTGGAAATAGTTTCGCCATCTTGGATTAAATGGATTGTTATATGGTGATGAGGCGATGAGGTTAGGTGAGGTGCTCACTGAGAGATGATGAGTGCGTTGAAGATTTAATTGCTGTTTATTGGCAGGTGATGATGATTCGATGTGAAACGATTTCAAACAGGTGATGGGTATGATGACGATGATGATGATGATGATGATGATGATGATGAGAGGTCATTTATAGGTGGTGCGATGGTAAAGAGATACGATGGGCGTTATTGTTAGGCGATGAGGCAGATAAGGTGTGTTGAGGAGCTTACTGGTAGGTGATGTCATGATGAAGCTAACATTGGTGATGGAGCAGATGTGAATTTCGGTTATTGGTGAGGAAAAGTAACCAATGTTGGTGATGAGAAAATAGGAATGGTTCTTTTAAAGGTGGGAATGAGTGAGTGAGTGAGTGAGTGAGTGAGTGAGTATGTGAGTGACTTTATTCTAGATTAGGCTGAATAATGGTCACATCTGGGACACATAGCCCGCGGGCAACATCTTGGGGAATGATAACATCAAATGAAACAGCCCACAGTCACAGCTAGCACCATAATTCGAACCCAAACCGCTAAGACTGGAGTACCGATATTGGTGATAAGGTGAGGAGATCCGTGTTAGTATTGGTGATGAAGACGATTAGTATGTTAGAACAAGACAATGATCGAGTGATGAATATGAGATGGTATAGATGAGATCACATTATGAGATAAGATGGTTGAGATTGGGTGTACACGCCCTGAAGACTGGTCACCAATACGGACATGCACGAACCACTACCTGTAAACTGCAGCCGTCTGTTGAACCGCCGCCCTGCGCCCACCTCCCATTGCGTACGGTGGAATCTATTCGCACGTCCTCACTTAATCCTCACGAGTCCTTGCAAGTCCTAATTAAAATCCTACCACCTTAATAATCACCTGCCTGAGTCCATTGTTACACCTACACACGCCTATACATATCAATACACACCTATGCACACCTATATACGCCTATACACACCCCTAGACACACCTAAATACGTTCGGACTAGTTGCAGTAAGCCTCCCTGATGAGCTATATGTTCTCGGGACGCGCGTGCGTATTGCCAGGATCCGTCAGTTATGTCAGATCCGGAATAAAGCATGTCTTTGCCGTGATCCAGGTCTCCTGGACACCCGTCGATATTTATTACTAACTCGTCTGGATACTGGTAAATTATCACTTTCCTCGTCTGATCAATTTTTTTGTTCGCACTAACACTTCGACAAGATGGACGATTATTTATCATAAAGTCTGCTCCCCAACCTTCAGGTTAACGTACGTAAAACTAGACTAAGGCAACCAAAATTGGCTGACTCCGTAGAGT
This sequence comes from Paralvinella palmiformis, assembly GCA_025642065.1. NCBI lineage: Eukaryota > Metazoa > Annelida > Polychaeta > Terebellida > Alvinellidae > Paralvinella > Paralvinella palmiformis. Next base: position 161,709 of record JAODUP010000042.1, on the reverse strand, counting down.
GGTGCACCGATTTGCGATAGGTTCCAGGTTCGAATCCACCCAGTATCTAGTCATCTCTGATCTGATTATTCACTGAGACAGCCACAATGGGGGGGGGGGTTGTTGTTTAAATATACAGCACAGGGTGTTGATTGGGATGTTTATCTGGGAAGTGTGAATACTGGATCGCTGATATATAGATATGCAAGTAAGAACGTGAGTAAGCTAGGAAGTAAGTATGTATGTAAGCAAGTGAATAAGTATGTAAATGAACACGTTAGTAAGTAAGATGGAAAGTAAACAGTCAGTTTGTTTGTAAGTAATCAACAATAAAGTAAATTATAGTATGTGAGTAAACGATAAAGTATTTAATTAAAGAAGTAAATATAAACCTAATCAACTAATTAAGTATTCAACCAAACAAGTAACTGGGTGAGTATGCAAGTAAACAAGTAAGTAACTGCGTAAGTAAACAAGTAAATGTAGGAAATAGAGCAGCTATAATCAAATAATTATTTAAATGATCTCCAGAAACACAACATGACTGGCGAGCGCCAATCTGGAGTTGCTCCGGAACCAGGACGTACCACGTGTTTCTGTCACTGATCCGGGAGGGTTCCGGAACATTCCGTAATACAACTCCATTACTAAGCCGATAGAAAGAGAGAAAGAAAGACGAGTTTATGGCGGCATTTTGGCGCTTCTTTAAATATTGTCGTCTGCCTTATCGTCTGCCCTATAGATGTGCGTGTTGGGGAGCACTTAGTATCGCAGACGACCATTGTTACGCAATCATTCTCAAATGGCGGCCATTTTGTACACAATTAGCTAACGTCAGTCGTGACGTACGACTAATGCCGGTTCCCGGGTGTGACGTATGGGCTCCTTCCCGAATTAGCAGACGCCATTTTTCCTTCGGTTCCCGAGGAGTTAGCTCCGTCCCGGACGGTTGTCTGTCTGTCTGTCTGTCCGCTTGCGGGGGGATGACTGGTTGTGTTTCGTGTCAGAGAACTGCGTTTGCGTCGTGTAGCACGTGTCTCGGGAACGACGCGGGCTGGGACGTTGTGCGTCACTTCCTGTTTGGATCCCGATCGACTGTTGGGGAACCGTTGTCCCGAAGCGGATTCGAAAAAGATGAAGACCCAAGAAAGTACGTAACCCTGTAAACACCCGAGACCTGCAAAAATCCGTTGTAGGTGTGAAGCCCAGGTACACGCACGGTCACACGCACGCATGCACCCACGCACGCACACACCTTAACCCCATACACATCAGGACCAAAATTATACACAAGCCTATTTACACGTCAAGATCCAGACAGTACATCACCCTGTAGGAACTTCGGACCAAGAAAAGTAGACCATCCTGTAGTGCAGGGTAGCTAGTGGCTACATTCTTTTCCCAGTTCGATTATCGATTGCAAATTGATTGCTATCGAATTCTGAGCATATTTATGTTTTCTTGTTAAAGTGTGCTGTAATCCGGGACATGACTCCCATTAGCCCCCCTCCCCGATAAATGTAATATATCAGAACGTGACAGACCTCGGCTCGCACGCACCCTTCTCGGATCGGTTCCGACTGACTACAGTACACCCTCTTTATAACGCCATCTTCGGGGAAAATTTTGCGTTATAATTTGGTGTATAAAATTTAATTTAAGCAATAATAAAAAGGTTATTATGATACCAACAAAAATATCTCTAAATTTTGATGCTTGGTGCTTGGTCTACCTTTAATAGACTTCGTCCAATTTAGATACCAGAGAGTACACGACGCTGTACACAGGCCTGGTTCTAAATAGAACATCGGCCTGTACATACGTTATAGCCCAAAATATGCATATATATATATATATATATACACCATCCTATGCGCTTGCTCGTGTCAGTCCCCATTTAGCCACATCAAGTACAAAACTGTATGCGATTGTGTACTAAATTGCCTTGTACACAAATCACATCCATACATTGTGCAGTACCTGGTATAAATGTCAGAACCTAGAAGTCTATACTGTACCCTGTACACGCATCATACCCCAAATATGTACATCAACTTGTATACGTGTATAATACTTAACACCGTTTATATAGATGATGATGGTGATGATGATTGATGATGGTGATGATGATTGGTGTTTTACGGACACTTTTGTGCACACGGTAGGCTAAATGGGCCGAGCGACCTGCAAAGGTGATGAAGCGAAGTCAGAGATGAACCACCTTTCAGATATGCCCACGCTGAGACTCGAACTCAGGTGGTAGTGGTCCAACGCGCTACCAACTAGACCACCGAGGCGCCCCCCGTATATATAGACTAATAGGAGATGAATAATAATAATAATAATAATAATAATAATAATAATAATAATAATAATAATAATAATAATAATAATAAACATTTAAATAAAATTAATAAGTTAATATTAAATTACATCATTATTTAGATCTTTAAACAGCGTACAGCGAGTTTGGAGGATCCACAGACAACGACTCATGTGCTAGCCAATCAGAGCACGCCGCTGGTCCGGAACGTTCCGGATTCACCCCCGAACCGCGTCTATATCAAGGGGCCCTTCTCGAGATCCGGAACAGTGGAAATCGTACAGCTGGTCGAGTGCATTCCGGATCGATTGTTGGAACGCGATGAAATATCGGGTGATTTCATTTAGCGACTGTTGAATAACGGATCCAGGGAAATAATTGGATGTTTTACACGGAACGAGCTAATCCATCATCTCGGCGGGAGATTTGTTGGATCCGGAATAGACATACAGCGGCGTACAAAGTCCTGACGAAGTACCACGCCTGATCTATCTCTCTCCAACGGGGATTTATCAGTCGTTTACGCTCCAGATAAGCGTTCTGGATACCTACGCGAGATTGGAAACTTCTAGCCGGAAGCTGGATTTTAATTCTTGTGACCTTGTGGTAGGATAAGACTATGGGCATTTTTAGGTCCCGACAAAATAGTTCCATTGTGGATTATATTGGGAAGGGTGGGGTATCTGTGTGACCCATTGTTTGCTTGCTTCCAAGATGGCCGTCTGGGAAATATTGTACTAAGATGTAGGTCACGTGGTCGGTCATTGTACCGACATATTGGCTATGTATGCGATTTTTTAATGCTGTCTGTCACTGTTAACACGTTTCTGTTGTAATTAGTATATATATATATATATATATATATATATGCGTGTGTGTGCGTGTGTGCGTGTGCGTGTGCGAGAGTGAGTGCATCAGTCAATTAGTTAGTTGCTTAGTTAGTTAGTTAGCCAGTCAGTTAGTCGGTCAGTCAATCAATCGTTTTGTCCGTTAAACAAAAGATCACACTAAAGACAGCGCCCCCTAGCAAATGAAAGACGAGTCGCGATTTCCCGAAGCACGGATCGTCTTTGATCCGATTTCCGTCTGGATCAGATGTCCGCCGCTCGTCCCATCCGGATCTCGGATGACAAACACCCATTCTACGTGATCCACTTCCACAACACCGCCGGTGACGTCACTTCCACCGGCCAGCCCATTAGGTCGCCATGGCAACGCCGTATCTTTCATTAACTTCAAATTTCCCCCAGAGGGCGTACATTTTTTTAGTTTCTGTACTGAAGGGACTAACAACAACACATTGTACGCACCACCCGCATGTCGCCCATTAAAGGCTTCCCTATTTCCGTCCATCTTCAATCGGATGTATTTTTCTGCACCTGTTAGCCGCAATGGCTGTCGGGAACGCTGAGATCAGAGCGCGCCAAAAATGGACGCAATTTTTTATCAATAAGCAAACGATCTTCACCGGAAAATAGCCTCGTTTCAGATTCGGCTCATTCGACGACGGAGAAGACACGTGACAGTGGGCAGCACGAAAACGAGGCAAATCGGCCGGAAATTGATTTTTATTTCTTGGCCATGCCTATAAATGGGGCGACGTCTTCGGAAGCTTTCGGTAGTTTCCGTCTCTCACAATCGGCCGGTTCCGGACAGCGTCGGGCTCCCTCGGGTCTTTCCGTACAGGAGCTCGTACATCTCGGCTCATACATCTCCGGTGACCTTGGCATCGGCCATAAAGCGGCCTGGGAGTGTAGATTTATGGCAGCGCGCGTCGGTGCGAGTACTAGCCATCGTCTGCTTATTTATTGCTATGGCGCGCACTCTTTTCACGGCGGCACACGACCGCATCACAATCTCCATATTGGATGTACGTTGACCGAGGGTTCGGGGTGAGAGGGTGGGCGTTCCGGAGCGTGTGGGAGGGTGGGTGTGGGTGAATTAGATTTTTCTGAGGGGTGGAGCCTCGGACGGTGATATTAGATGATGTCGAGACCATTCATGTGACATCGCCCCATTGAAGGTGACCTTGTGCCATTTACACATTCTAACAGAGATCTCTATGTCAGATCACTCCGCCATAACTTGAATTGTGACATGGGGGAGGGGAGGAATTGATTGCTTTTAATCATACGCACACGCACAAACACACACACGTGCGTACGCACACACAAACACAAACACACACACACATATACACACACACACACACAAACACACACGGTTGTTAATAAGGTCGTTAGTCCCACCCCGAAAGCAAAGGTCATGGCCGTCCTTACTAGCAGAGGCTCCATGTAGTCATCAACTCTTATCCCCTTCAAAGACATCGGGTTCAATTCCCGGCTCATTTCAGAAGCATTTCATTATATTTTTTGGCAGCTGTACCGAATCACCTTGTCCGCCATTAGCGTACAAGGCCACCGACCGCTCTCGAATACATAAAGCAAACGATGAGTGAGGCGGTCTTACGTATGGGGTCAATGGGCGTAGTGACCAGTGACTAAATTACTGCGCGCGGGCGCGTCCGCAACTGAATATAGACCGCGCGAAGACGACAAGTTTCATTTCCCGAGGAAGTGAGCATTGAAAATATAAAACGCGGACATTCATCCGCACCACAATCTGATTGAAGTGGACACGAGGCGGCTTCCGGTTTGCGCCACGATTCTAATCAGGCCGATGGCTGCGTTGCGCCATTAATTATCGTCTGCCCCGATCTCTGGCATTTCGTGCTAGAAGATGGCTGGAGTGAGATATTTTCTCTCGGTTTCATAGCAATATTTTACGCGTCCCCAGCGAGTGTTACAAAGCCGAGTTTATGCGAGAAGATGCCGGTTTAAGTAATGCCAGTCCGGCGGCCTTTGATCGTCTGCTTCAATGTGCCCCGGGCGGGAAATATGGCGGCCAAAGACGTATTTATCTGGCGTGCTAAATGTCTGGTGACGGTGAGATGGCGATTTTATGAGCGGGCGGAATGAATCGCTGCCGTTTTGGTGTTAGATGTAGATGTGAAATAATGTGTTTAATTTGAGGGATGATAATTCCATCGAGAGATGGTTCAAGTACTAGTTGCATAGACTGATTGATTGATTGTGAAGTATTATATATATATAAATATATATATATATATATATATATATATATATATATATATATATATAGATATATAGATAGATAGATAGATAGATAGATAGATATAGAAAAGATGGTACGAGAGGCAGTATATTAGAGAGATAGACGATGGATGAGAGGATATATATATATATATATATATATATATATATATATATATATATATATATATATATATATAAATTATTAAAAAAAACATATTTATTAAAATGTGCGAACAAATGGACAAACAGTCAGATATACAGACAGACACCCTAAGACGAGCATTGCGATAGACAGATAGGTAGAGAGATGAAACAAAATAGATATATTGATGGATTGATCGATTGATGGAGGGATGGATGAATGACAGGATTTAGAATGATAAATTGCTTGTTAAGTAAATGACTGTACATAATGGGACAGACAGACAGACAGACAGACAGACAGACAGACAGACAGACAGACAGACAGACAGACAGACAGACAGACAGACAGACAGACAGACAGACAGACAGACAGACAGACAGACAGACAGACAGACAGACAGACAGACAGACAGACAGACAGACAGACAGACAGACAGACAGACAGACAGATAATCATAAAGGTCTGTAGATCTTTCGATTGATTGATAGATAGGTAGATCTACAGATAAGGACACACACCGTTTATCTTGATCTACATATCTGCCTACCAACATCAGTATGTATAGATAAGATATACTGACTACTATATAGTTCCTCATCTATTGGCAGACTTCATCAATAACAAATGAAAGTATGTTTGCTCTCTTACCCTTCCATCAATTTTTTTATAGCGGAATATACATTTCTACAAGTTCTACAATCGATCATATTCTAAATAAATAGATGTATATCTAAAATGATTGACAGCCCGCAAAAACAACACCCCCATAAATGTTCTCTCTCTCTCTCTCTCTCATCTGGGGCTTTCATCCCAACCGGTCGAAGTATATATTTCTACCTTATCTACGTAGATACCTTATCTAACCGGCCATTTTCGTACGATTTACCAACAATACAGACTTATCTACATAAAGGACCCCCACCCCCCCTGCCGATAGATAAACTTATATGGGATGTCTTGACAGGAACGGGACGGACAAAAACGAAGCCAGTCATTGAGAGAGAGAGAGAGAGAGAGAGAGAGAGCTCTCAATCAAACTCCGTCAGCTTGCCATAGCGCGGGCTTCAGTACTGGCACCCAGTGACAAGATGGCGTTGAGAAAGCGATTAATTTTCCTGCCGACTCGTAACTCACCGATTCCAACTCACTGTTAGAATGTAGCCCGGTGACAGGGCCGATAAATCGTGCCTTACTTGGGCGGAAAAAAGCCGCCCATCGCGGGCTCTCATCCCCCGAGGTGTCTACCCTTCACGGGCCCGTGGAGTGCGGCGGGTGTGTGTGTGTATGTGTGTGTGTGTGTGTGTGTTGGGGGGGGGTATTCAGGGAGCACCTATAGAATGCCGGTGTTGTTTTTATTTTTTGCGCTCAGTTGTAACTCACACATTTCGCCACAATGGCCCGAATACGAGCAGACGGACGGAGAATTATAGATATTGGCTTACCGCCGATGGGTGGGTGTTGTGATGATGGTGGTGGGTGTTGCGATGATGGTGGTGGTGGCGGAGGCGCCTGGAACGTTTTGAATAATGGCTCTCGAAAATGGAGAAAAATTGTCAGAGACTGCTCGGGAGAAAAACCCACCAACAAGGTGTGCGTTTGTGTGTGTGTATATGTGGGCGTACACGCGCGCGCGCGCTTGTATGTGTATATGTATACGTATGTGTGTGTGTGTGTTTATTCCCGTTTTGCTGCTGTGAGGTTTCGGGGATTGATGTCTCGTTCCGGGACAAGAGTTGGGGTGATGGATGAGATTTCGGCTCAGCGATGCTAAATCACGACCGTCGAGACCCGACATCGCTGACTCGTCGTAATTTCCATTAATCCGCCATTATCGCCCATCGCTCGCGTTTACTCGATCTACTGCCATCCCATAACCCCATCCCCCCTCATAACCCCCCATGCCCCCTCATAACACCCCTTCCCGGCTCTGTCCCGCTGCGGCGAGTGAATTTCATCGGTGATCAAATTAGCACCCGTACTCGACGCCCAGATCCGGAAGAACCGACCGATCCCGACGACCCCTGGGAGCTTCCGGTTAAATTACCCATAATGCGTCGGGACTTCCTCGGTTTCGTTGGACGTTCAATGGATGGGGCGCGCCCTCTGGCGGGTGCTGATTGGTGTCCGTTGGCGATCGGCGATAATTCACGGTGCGCCGTTCGCGATGGAGTATCGCTGATCAAGATGGCCGCCACTTCCGGTGGGTTAATTTATGAAACAAAGACGGCGGCATTGATTTAATCGCGAAATCGGCGACTGATTTTCCGATAACAAATTTTCCGGTCGTAGCCATTATTAACTGTCTCCGAATTAAGTACAGAAACAGAGATAAAATCCCCAAACGAACGAACGAACGAACGAACGAACCGACAGACAGACAGACAGACAGACAGACAGACAGACAGACAGACAGACAGACAGACAGACAGACAGACAGACAGACAGACAGACAGACAGACAGACAGACAGACAGACAGACAGACAGACAGACAGACAGACAGACAGACAGACAGACAAAAAACAAACACGTCATCTTTTTCCCTCTATCTATTTTCGATTGAGATAATAATTTGTGGCACCGAATCTGAATCACCAAGACAAACAGATAGACAGACAGACATACAGCGATATTAACAGAATAAAAACAAACAGATAGACAGATCGACAAATAAACAAATCAACAGACAAACATAGAAAATATTCAAATGTTATTTTAAAAATCCAACTTCTGATTAATTGTTAAAAGAAATTGTTTTCATTAAAAGAAACACACACACACACAGATACACACAAACATACGTTGACATTTATCATATATTTTCCTCCCGCTAGGTGGCTCTGGCGGGCCAATATTTACAATTGTCCATCCCCAGTTCATAAATCTCGACGTCCGCCATTTTTATGCTCGCCGAATCGCTGTTTTATGAACGAGCGGACATGAAATTTACACGCGTTTTATCGACGCGGTTCGCGCCCTGGAGCGCCGATCAAGGGGCCATGAAACGTAACCTTTGAACCGGATCCGGTACGGTATTGGGAGGCGGGTGCGAGTCCGAAAATAGTTCGGGTTAATTACGTTACAGCGCCATCTCATGTTATGTCAGGGATTAATGGCGTCGTAAAATATTTCGGTCGCGGTGGAAAAAATGGCTAAAACCGTCAAGTGTTTGTTGTCATTGGAGTTTATTATAAATAGATAGTCATTTATATATATATATATATATATATATATATATATATATATATATATATATATATATATATATATGAAGACATTTCAGTCAGCAAAAACATGTTTTTATATGTGCGTGCACGCGCGCACCTGTGTGTGTATGTGTATGTGTGTGTGTGTGTGTGTGTGTGTTGTGTGTGTGTGTGTGTGTGTGTGTGTGTGTCTGTGTGTCTGTGTGTGTGTGTGTGTGTGTGCTGCATAAAACATTTACATAAGCGAATACCACTATATTAGAGACAATGTTGTGACCATTCCGCGAAATTGATAAATAATTGTCGTCATTTCTAGAACAATTTCATACATTTCACATTAATGGCGGTCACTGTCTTTGTATATTTTGGAGCAACTTCTTCCGGATACGTCTTATTGTCATGTCTAATATCGCTCTATAACGTGGCTACACTTCATCACTGATGTAGACTCTCTCTCTCCCAAGTCTCCCTCTCCCTCTCTCCAATATCCGCCAATACAGGCCGGAAGTACGTGGAACGGCCAAACTCCGAACGAGGCCGAAATATACAGGGAGTTGGCGAGGGAAATTGACCTGGAAATAAAGCTGACGCTACAACAACCCAAACGCCCCCTGCCGGCGAATAATCTATAACACGGCGATAACAGCTGTGAAATGCTTTATTCGTATTCGGGCGAGGGATGGGGAAGATTAGGAAGGGGGGTATCCTCAAACCCGTCTTTCTTACGCTCCCGAACCTTACCGAATCCTGATCTGCGGAGTTTACGAGGCGCAAAGATACCATAACCGAAGTTCCCATTAGATCCCGAAGATGTAGGAGGAGCGGCAGGTAAGGGTCGGACCGGTGTCGGAGCTCCTGACTTTTATCGCTAATTACCGGTCGACTCCGAATGTCATATCCCATATCCGGCTAGCTTGATTCCGAAAATCCCAGGTCACCAATTACGGATCGTCTTCACCGGAAAAAGCGAGCCCCCCTCCCCGTACGGCATCCCCAAATACCACCGCAACCCACTCCCCGTCATTATCTCAAACCGCCCCCTCCCAAAATGCCCCCCCCCCGCACTCATCCACCTCTATAAGAGACAACAATGACCTTACCCGGATGTTTATTCCGTTATGACGTCTAGCAATTCCTTGATTTCCCAAGTTGTTTGCGAATGGCCGAAGAAATAATATTATTGTCGGAGAAGATAAAGCACTCAGCCGTCTGGATCCTTATCCGACAAATTACAACCACCGGATAAGGTTGATCCGGAGACCAAGATCTGAGTTAAACCGAAACGACACGGAAACGTCCGGTCTGAGTGGCTAATACGACGATCCCCGGGGTACAGGGGAAGGGGGGGGGGGAGTATCCGTGGTTAACACTGTTCCTGGTAAATATTTTATTTCTAACGTTTTCCGTTTTAATTTTCATTAGCCCGAAAAAAGTCTGTTTTCTTTCAAGAAGTCACGTGTATTTTCTGAGTTTTACGAACAATTGTGGAAATTTTTATTGCGGAATTATTAAATCTTCTATCAGATCAGATACGTGGTGGGAATCTTAAAAATAATACCATGAGTTTTCTTAATTAAATATAGACATTATTAATAAATATAGAACATATTATGTATGTATAAATTTTAAATATATATATTATTATATATATATATATATATATATATATATATTTTTATATTTAATTACCATCGTTTGCTAATATATAGATGTAGATAAATTTATCGCCCGAAAAATTATTTGGGAGCAAATTTACTATTTTATTCCTTCACCAAATTATTTTTCATTTAATTTATTTAAATTTTATTTTGCCAATTTTCATAATATATTTATTTTGTGTTATAAAATGATTTTTCCACCTAATAATAGTACCTATCTGGTGCTCAAATTTCTGGTTACGAATAAAAAAGATACCTATTAGAAAAATATTTCTTAAATTCGAAATTAACGTTTATATAAATAGAACCATAAATTAAATTATTAATCTTTACATGTGGAATCATGGTATTTTTAAATATTTGGTATAACAAATTAAAATAATTAAACTAGTCAGAAATTAGTAAAATGGTTGATATGAATAAATATACAATATATATATATATATATATATATATATATATATTTATGTGTGTATGTATCGATTTGGATTTAGAATAAATCGGTCACATAAATCGTTAATTTATAGTTTTAAAATGAAAACAATTTTCAATCATGAGATTAATATTCCCCGTTTCTCGGCTATCAACAGACAATTGACAGAATTCTACTAAAAGTCATACGATCAATAATATAAAGCCGACGTCGACAGGTATGACCCCCATCTGTGTCAAGTTTCTCTCGCTAAGACATAAAGAAATTTCGATTTTTCACCGATAACAATCCCGCTTCGTCGTGCTAGAGCCGTGGGGAGTGATTCTCCAAATATGGAATTTGACCAAATATGGAAATATTTCGAGAAAGGGTGAGAAATATAAATATTATCGATTTACGGCAAGCTTACCATTACGTGAAACGAAAAAGGTGTGAAAAGGTGTAAATTTGCGAGATAATTGTGTTAAATAATTATTAAAAAAATTATTCTATCCATTCCGCCGACATTTGACATATGTCGGTTAAGAATGATTTTTTTCGGCGTTATCTATTTTTCTAGATGTTTATCAATCTTATCTCAAACCACTTCGCATCGATCCTTTCAAGTGTCATCGAAATAAATTCGAAAAGCGGCCGCCGCTTTTCGTTGACATTTTATTGCCTCGAATCGAATAAAATTCGCCGAAAACCTCAGCGCATCCCTTATCTTATCTCCTCGACGAGAAGACCCGTATCTCGGCTCCTGTACGGGAGATAACAGCCAAACCACTTCGAAGCAGGCGTTCGGCCTATTTATTTATTTGTTTGTTTGTTTACCGTCAGCACTCGCCCGGTCGGTTTCGGCACCCGAC
>JAODUP010000042.1:137500-145000 GCA_025642065.1 Paralvinella palmiformis | reverse complement strand
TACAAACATACATACATACATACATACACACTGGTATATTTATACAGAAGAGAGAGAGAGACCGGCGATATTTTACAATTCTCAGTTCCCTGATGAATCGTACACAAACTGTTTCACGATTCGTGTTTTCTGTGCCAGTGCCTTTTAATTTCAGTACAAACACACACACACACACACACACACACACACACACACACACACGCGCGCGCATGCATACATACATACATACATACATACCTATATACACACATACACACATATACCCTTCCCGAACAATGTAAATAAAAGGTCAACACAAGGTCGCGCCAAGATGGATGTGTCAAAACAGCCACAGTACGGATCCAGAGTTAGGGGTGTGGAGCCGACGTTTTGTTTATAGCTCTCACAGATACCCCACCGTCGGCTCACCGATGCCTACAAGCTGCACACCCCCGATAAGGAAAGCGGCGGCCATGATGGATCACGTGTCGGCGAGTGACCAATGAGACCGCTCCATATTTCCGCCATTACGGGGACCCTATAGGGGACCGTCTCAGACAGGTGACATTCGTCAGGCGAGGAACCAGTTCCAGCTTCTCGAGGGGCCATCTCTCGCCGACGTCCGAAATGGCAAAAGATTGCTCCCTTTATGAATAAAACATCTGGTTGGCTAAATCAGGCCGCCATTAGGGCTAGCCAAGATGGCGGACCGACCTTTGAAAGCATCACGGGGTATGGATGTGACCGTAATTACAGAATTAACCAACAGATTATTTTTCACGATCGTCTTTTCTTCTAGTTAATAAGATAATTCGATGCTCTTCTTCCACCCCTACCGCACCATAACCGTTGCCACAGCAACGTCGACCAAGCAGAAAACGCGCCACGTTCTTGGTCCTTCACGCTACAAGTGAGCCGCCATATTGTCGAATGACGTCAATACGTCTTTAACCAATTAGCGCTCATAAATAAAGACGCAGCCTAGATTATTCGCTTTGGTTGGTTTTTTTAATCATCTCCTTTCCGTTTCCGGTTATTTTTCAGTGCCGTCTTCCTACGCGCAATTCCCGCGCAGATTGAAAGCGAAACGAAAGCCCCCGACGGCCAATCAGCTGCGTAGGGATAGTCACGTGACCGGCCAGCGTGCTGCCACCTATCGGAATTACGACCCAGGGATGGCGAGAAGGAATGTTGAATTAGCAGCGGCTGCTAATTCGAAATTGATCCAATGCGGATCTCCGGGGGATGGTGCCAAAGGCGGATCCCATGCAGAAGTGCGGGTCGGCGCGGCTGGTTGTGGGGAACGAACTAGACCAGAGAGAAAATAACAGACATCGACCGCGAAATTGGATTTTTTAATTTTCTAACAGAATAATTATTTCAAGTTCATTCGCTGGATGACATTGACTGGCACGGAGAGGTATCCCTTCGGGCGTTTGGGGGCTCTTACGTAATTAGCCCTGGGGCGCTGGGCGGTGAGAAACTGCCCGCACTGAGATGGCCGCATCACGTGCTTCGGGCTCGGGGCGATGGTGGCGGCCTACTTCCACTGGTCGGCTATCGACCCAAACCTCATCCAATATAGCTGAGTTATATGGAAGGGTCGTCGGGGCTGCCGGGGGTCGGATTACACCCACCTAACTGCCGAAACCGGGTGCGGATCACCGGGTGACCGGGGTGGGTGCGGGTCGAGCTCTGCGCCGTGGATCCACGCTCGCAAGGACATCTGATGGTCAAACGTATGCAAAAGAGTAATGGCCGCGCACCACGCATGACATTTTGTCTTTGGTCTCCGGTAATTGCTGGGCTGGAGACGAGGACCGCATTAAACTGTGATGGTCACGTGGGTATGTGCGCGCGCACGTACGTTGGAGCCCTCGTGACCAATAATGGCGGATCTAGCAAGGGTATTAATGACAATTTTATGGTTCCGGTAGTGGGAGTTGAGATGAGAATGGGTGACAACCTTTCTATTTGAAATATTGTGATATATTGGTCGACGACCTTGACACGTTATAACTGTCATTTACCTGACGAGGTGAAGGACGAGAGTTGGCTTTTAGCCCCTAAAGAAGATACGTTCGCGTGTGAGTGAGTGTGTGCATGCATATGTGTGTCATTGATTGATTGTTTGATTGATTGATTGATTGATTGATTGATTAATCGATCGATTGATGATGATTGATTGAGTGAGTGAGTGAGTGAGTGAGTGAGTGAGTGAGTGAGTGAGTGAGTGAGTGAGTGAGTGAGTGAGTGAGTGAGTGAGTGAGTGAGTGAGTGAGTGAGTGAGTGAGTGAGTGAGTGAGTGAGTGAGTGAGTGAGTGAGTGAGTGAGTGAGTGATGAGTGATATGATATAATATAAATAATATATATATATATATATATATATATATATATATATATATATATATATATATATATATATATAACACAAACACAAGGAAGGGGGTGAGAAGGGTAAGAGAGACGCACACACACACATACAAGAGAGAGAGAGAGAGAGAGAGAGAGAGAGAGAGAGAGAGAGAGAGAGAGAGAGAGAGAGAGACTCCTATATCTTTTGTATTAGGTCTGATGTTCCATCATTTGCGACAGGTGCTTTGGGGGAGGAGATAGAGATTTATGCAGCCCATGGTCCCAGTGTCTCTTTCTGTCTCTCTGTCACACACACACACACACACACACACACAAACACACACACACACACACACACACGCACACGCACACGCACACACACACACACACACAGTAATGTTCCTGGATACGATAGGGTCTTATGTCCCACGGTTACTAAGAGGTAAAGGTCATACGTAATGGTTTCTAGAAATTCTAGGAATCAATAAATCTGGGTGTTGTATGTAATGTTGGGTGCTGGGTGCTGGGATAATGGAGGAATTGCAAGGTGTTGGGTGATTTGGTAATTGAAATATTGCACGGTGATGGGTGGTATTGGTGTCAGATAATAAGGTGTGTTGGCTGGTTAGTGTGTTTGTGTGTGTGTTTGTGTGTTTGTGTGTGTCTGTGTGTGTGTGTGGGGGGAAGTTACGAAGGTATAATTATGGGCTATATGTTGGGGGGAGGGTCACAATATATTACATTGTTGTTAAGTTGGAAGTTATTGATTGGGGCAGAGGAGGAGGGAGAGGTGAGGAGATACTATTGGTTTGTTGAATGGAAGATATTACTGGTTGTTCAGTTGCTGATACTATAGGGTTTGTTGAGTTGGTCATACTATGGTTTGTTGAGTGGGGGGGGGATTGTTAGTGGGGTTTTTTTTAGTAAAGGGATGCTGTGAATTGTTGAGTAGGGGGATACTGCAAGGTATTGAGTGAGGGAATAGTACGGATTTCTGAGTGGGGGGATGCTGTGTATTTTTTAATGAGGGATACTATCTGTTGTTCAATGGAGTATACTATGGGTTTTTGAGTGGGCGAATACTATGAGTTGTTGGGTGGGGTATACTCTGGTTTGTTGAATGGGGGAATACTGCAGAGTATTGAATGGTGGAATACTATGGATTGCTCAGTGAGAGAATAGTGTGAAATTTTGAACGAGGGATACTATAGTTTGTAGAATGGAGTATACTATAGGTTGCTGAGTGGGTTATATACTACGGGTTATTGAGTGGAAAAATACTGTGGAATTTTGAATGGAGGAATATGACTAGTTTTTGAAGGGGATATTATGGGTTGTTCATTTATAAGATTTTGGGGGAGTTTGGAGTTGGGCATAATACAGCTTGTTGACTATTGGGACAACACCATGGATTGTTTAATTGAAAGTATTATGGGTTGCTGCATGGGGTGGGGTACTCTTGATTGTTGAATGAGGACATACTATGGTGGGGCATGGTATGGTATACCATTAGGCGTTGTGTCGTGGATAGGTTTGAGCCATGAAAATATGGGATAATATTTGATATTGTGAGATAGTGAAATAGTTATATAATTATAGCGTTGTAATAAATGATAGAGTGTGCTGTAATGCTGACTGGAGCATCACGAGATAATAATTTTATTTCCGTAGGGGGGGGGGTCTTGTCAGTTCTGTAGGTTTCTGTGTGGTTCTTGATAGAACTGTAAAATTTGGGGGAGGTTTCTGTCACTGCTAGGGGTATTTTAGATACTAATAGATACTATCGATACTAGTAGATACTAAAGGGCAATAAAGAGCACCATTGATACTATACTAATGTGTACTATGGGTACTAAAACGATTTTGTATAGTACGATTACTGTGAATGCTGTGTGTATGTTTGTTGTAGGTTATCCCGATTAATAAATATTTGGGATTATGTGCCAGTATCCTGATGATCCAGACAAACACTCGTATAGATTGAAATGGGATACCGTACATGGGCGACCGGTATAGATGGGATATTGTCCGGATTGTAGAGGATTGGCTGAGTGCGTTGATAAGTTTGTGAGGGTTGTCGGGGGGGGGGGGAACGTCGGGAGGATCGGAAATGAGAAGCTACCCTGGAAGGGGTTACTCCAGAAAACGATGGCCACGCCCTCTAGTCTCCGTCCAGACGAAGACGGCGACGGCAGGTGGAAAGTGATGGCAGGTGATATCCAGGCGCCGGAAGTGGACGAAGTATTAGTTCATTATGGCAGCCCGGAAGTGACCTTTAGCGTGATGGCGATATTAATACCTCGGTCTAGTGGGACGGATCACGTGGGCCTTGTCGGATTAATTTAGCATTTCTGGATTACGGATGGCACACCTGCTCTCTTAAAGGGTCCACGGACAACCTCCATCCATCCATCCATCCAAATTTCCATCCATCCATCCATCCATCCATCCAAATCAATCACTCGTTTCTTAAGGCCAATTATATCGCTAAGGACTAATCACGGCTTCACGTGCTCTCTGACCGGAATCATAACCCGAGCATGCGCAGTGTTGCCTCGCGGCGCGGGAGTTATGGCCTATTTTGCATGCGATTACAAAAATGGCGACACGGCATAAAAACGAGCCCCCGTTATTTATATGTCTGGTTGCCAACTTTGACACCCGATAGTCCACCATCATATCGCCTCGAATGCCACACGTTTTCGACATTCTATTCGGCATAAATAAGAGATATTTCTTCGCCGGCTAAGTTTTGAAACGCCCCGCCGAAAAAATTGAACGGCATTGAGATGCCCCCGTCGAAAATCATTATCACCGCAGCCCATAAAAACGCCGCGCCTCAGTGTGCTAGCGTGTTCCGGCAAAGATGCCGTGCTCTACAATCCTCACAGCCGCTGCAACGAACCAACCAACAAAGGGCTTCCCCTCCCACTCCCTTGCCGATAGACAAGACGCGGGTTTGCAGACGAACAAACGATTATGGCCGCTTCCCGCTAAGAAATAACCCCGGGGTCGCCGCAGCGAAAAGTAATTGGTGCATTCCGATAAAACAGCTACCCTTCGACCGCAAACCCCGGGCCCGTAATCACTGGGATGTTATATAGCAAACGGAGATAGATTTTCGCCGTGTCAGCGTGGCTCGTCCTGTTGGGGATTGGCTCTCTGGAGAAGCAGACGATAGTCGTAAATTACCGGACGGCCACTTGTATGAAGATATTGCACGAGGATGTTATGTGAAGGGAGATGTTATGGGAAGGAAGATGTTATGTGAAGGGGAGATGTTATGTGAAGGGAGATGTTATGCGAAGGAAGATGTTATGGGAAGATGCTGCACGATCGTATTAGAGAAATATCTGATAAGGAGCTCGAGATGATGGAAGAATTATGCGAACATGTCATAAACAGATTCGTGCAAATTTTCCAATATATGGACTATTATATGAAATTCGTATGAAGATTATATATGATGCTACTGATGATCTCTTTTTTAAAGATGATATTTGGAAATGTTCATGAATATAAGACTTAAATATTCTTCATGAAATTAGTTGGATAATTCCGAACTACTCTCTCTCTCTCTCTCTCTCTCTCTCTCTCCTCTCTCTCCCTCTCTCCCTCTCTCTCTCTCTCTCTCTCTCTCTCTCTCTCTCTCTCTCTCTCTCTCTCTCTCTCTCTATCTCTCTCTCTCTCTCTCTCTCTCTCTCTCTCTATCTATCTCTCTATCTATCTATCTATCTATCTATCTATCTATCTATCTATCTATCTATCTCTCCCCCCTCTCTCTACCTCTCTCTCTCTCTCTCTGTGTGTGTGTGAGAGAGAGAGGGGGGGAGGGTGTTAGAGAGAGGGCGAGAGAGAGGGGGGGAGATAGATAGATAGATAGATAGATAGAGATAGAGCTATTCCATCAAGCTATTCCATAAAGCTACTCCATACAAGGATATCGTAATACGACAAATTATAAAGTGTACCCCCGGCACGTGGCCCAGCATAACGTTGAGGAATTCACCGTAATAGCGTTCTGGACCGCTATAAACATGCTGATTGGTTAGGATGTGTCGGGGTCTTATGAATAAATTAAAGGAGCTTCGTGACATTGATCGATTGCGTACTGTATTGTGATGGGGGGGGGGGGGGTGCCGTGGTGGCGGGGCATTCGGGAGATGGTGTGTATGTGGGGGGGGGTCGGTATCGTATCGTTTTCTACACACACTGTTGTTGTTATTGTTGTTGTTGTGAATATTTTAAATTTATCACTTTTTAGCACAAAACCGAAATATAAATATGCTGTTTACTTTAAGAAGACATCACACTTTCTCAGTGACAATAAACACTCACTAATTATACTCCAGGGGTGTAATAAAAACCTTTACATAATTCATGGGGGGAGGGCCGCTGGATAGGGGTCGGACGGCACGATCCCCGGGGGAGGGGGTACTTCGTGGCTTCCGGGGTGCGGGGATGGTGCTGGTGGTGGTGCGGGGATTCCTCCACTGACTGGATAATTCCAGCACAGCCGATGACTAATTACACTTATTTCGCAATCCGGACGCTATATTCACCGGCGACGTCTGATTGGATCCGGGTGAGATAGGCACCGAGGCGAGATAATGACGTCATTATGTGACGTCACTTTCCGGATTGCCGAACGATAAAGTCTAGTCAATCATAATGATATTTATGGGCGATTCCGTCAAACATGACTGCTCGCAAATCCTAGTCATCAAAACAGGAAACAGTTCATTTTCGCGTCACTTCGTATATAGTATAGACGCTGAAAATCAGCCATTAATTGGTTTAATGATCTATTATTATTATTATTATTATTATTATTATTATTATTATTAAATTGTATTCTCCTGACATCTGACAGAAGAAGACCTAGCGTTAATAATATAATAATAATAATAATAATAATAATAATAATAATCATCATCAATATATGTCCTCATTAGCCGACTGGTTGTCGTTCAGATCCAGATCGTTCTAAGGATTTTAACCATTTCCGGTCACTTCAGTCCTACTGGGCGATAATAGGTAAGTTCAAGATGGCCGACCTCCTCGTCCCTCATTAGACTTCGGATAGCGAGTGTTTGGTTTAAACGCCGAGTTTCGGACACGACGAGCCATTTAGTATCCCGATGATGGTGGTTTTACGGGATTTC
>JAODUP010000042.1:127500-132500 GCA_025642065.1 Paralvinella palmiformis | reverse complement strand
TAAATATTGAAGACAATGTGTTTATTTTTTCGATTTTCTATAAATACTGATCGTATATATATATATATATATATATATATATATATATATATATATATATATATATATATATATAATTATATAAAAAAAATCAAGAGAGGGAGAGAGAGAGAGAGAGAGAGAGAGAGAGAGAGAGAGAGAGAAAGGAAAAATAAAATATTGATCAAAATAAAAACACACACTCACAGACAGACAGACACAGACCCAGAAACATAAACAACATTATTGATCAATGCGAAGCGACAAAGATAAAAGAAAAGCCCAGTTCAGTCGCTATGGAAACAGAAGAAACGTACCGATCTATCTGGGCCAGATATCAGCTCCGATGTTTGCCGAATATTTCGCCGCCGAGTTCGTCTAATTCCGGAGTCTCGTCCGGTCCCAAGATGGCGGCGTCATCGTCGTCGTTGCCGAACGAACGCCGTCACAGCACCTGAAACAATTTGACGATTATCCTTCAGAAGAAACGGGCGGCAAAAACGAACATCGCCAGCGAAGAGGAACTATCTGGCGTTATCATCTCACTTGTTGGTTCGCAGTTTTTTCCGCGTTTCGGCAACCATTTCATCGGCTGAGAGAGAGAGAGAGAGAGAGAGAGAGAGAGAGAGAGAGAGAGAGAGAGACAGAGAGACGAAAAGCGACTAGATTAAAATATACGGCGAGCAGCGAGCGATAATGGAGGGCAGAAATTTATATTTGTTGTTTATTGCGCGGCTCAGAGCTTCGGGAGAGCTTTTTTTCCCGGGAACCCGCCGAGTTCTGGATCTGGGGACGAGACGGGAAGAATTAGTCGTCGCCGGGAGTGAACCGCACCTGTGCCCATGTGTGTGCGTTGGCGTGTGCGTGTATGCGTGTGCGTGTGCGTGCGTGCGTGCGTACTTGTGCGCGCGCGTGTGTGTATGTCCTTGTGTGTGTGTCGGGAGTTTGACGGCGAAAAACAAGTCAAGGAGAGGAAAAATGTATATTAAGGATAGGAAGGGAAAGAGTCTGCCGTTTGGGAGAAATTAAATCGAGGATATTGTGTTTATTTCGTGTGTTTTCGAGGAATTATCCTTCAGGGAATATGGACTCAGTTCAGGATCTAAATAAAATAAATATGTTACAGTATATCTGTATAATCAGGTATTTTGTATATTATCTGAAATTTTCACGTAATCTTGATTAAATCTCAGTTAGCAATAGACGAATTATCTGAATATTTCAGGTAATATACACATTATCTGATTATACAGATTATCTGTAACATATATAGGAACACATATTAGAGATATTGACATCAACGTTGTTATGGCAGAGTATTTCTGTTGTCAAGGATAGCTGACAGTTGTTGTTATTGTTCTGTTGTTGTTGATGAAGTTGTTGTTCATAATCTTAACTGGGTCCACACATCGAAGAAAATTTATTTATTAGAACAAACATAGGTATTTTTGTGTATGTGTTCATATGTGTGTCTGTGTGTGTATATGTGTGTGTTTATTTGTGTGTGAGTACGTGGATACTTGTTTTCAGATATTTAATTAATATTTCTTTATATTTAACTGTAAAGAATTTATTTTTTTATTATCAAATTTCTGTCATCTGTCAAGAAATTTATTATTTAGATTTATGAATGTATTATGCTTCATTGCTTAAATATTTTAAATTAAAATAAAGGAAAATATAATTAATAACAGTTAAATTTTCTATTTATATATATATATATATATATATATATATATATATATATATATATATATATATATATAATAGAAAACTTATTGTATTGATTTATATATATATATATATATATATATATATATATATATATATATATATATTTGTTTGTTTTATTTATTTGTCCATTTATTTATTTATTTGGTATGCAATATAATATTTCTTAAATATTATGTAAAGAAGAATGAGTAAATAATATATACAAAAAAAATTAATTACAGGTTCGTTTTCGTTCGAAGAGACAAAATAATTGAAATAGGCAAATATTCGTGCGTGCGATATTTATCAAATATTTGCTGCGAATATGAACGGAAAAATATGATATGATTTCGGCGACGAAGCGAAATAATTCACGTTTAGAATGATGATGCATTAGAATTTTATTACGCGCCGATGAGATAAATAAATATTGCCACACAAGTGGACATCTGTTCATTTCGAATAATAGCCCGTTCGTAAAATTTATTTTCGGCTGTCGACTGCGATTTATACGGAAACAACAAAAGAAATTCGGCAATATTAATCACCCGAGTTTTAAACCGATTAATGCCAATTGCAGTTCACAAAGAGAAAATTCACAGAACGCGTAAAGACAACAAGAAAAATCGAGCTCTCGTCGAATATATTGTTGCTCCTCCGAACCAACAAATTGGTGCCATAAAGGCCTACATTTGATGTTTTCTGTCTACACAGAGCTGTCAGTTTGTTGGCCCCTTTGTCCACAAATCGCCTGCGTTTCTGACATATTTTAAATCCTCTAATTATAGCTCTTGTCTGTATAATTTAGGTCAGACATTTTTACCATTAACTCGGGTTCAGGTGAAAATAGGCGCGTAGCCGGCTCACCGTACATTAACATATCGTATATCCCTACGCGCCAGCCGTTGCTATAGCGGCTGGCTGGAGCGCGGAAGGATTCACCTGGCGTGGTGCGGCATGGCCTGTATAAAGGCTCCATCTGTTGAAAGTAAGGTAAACTAGACGAGGTCGATGTGGCTCGAACGCGCTGGAGAGCGGTGAAAATTCGATCTGGGCTTCCCATCAGGATCGATCGATCAGATTTCGGGCACAGATCGATAGCAATGTTTACATCCACGGCCGAACAAAGTAGGCCCGTCCCAGCCGCCGTCAAAATAACAGCGCCAGGTCGTGAATTAGCCCAGATGTAGCTGTAGAAGTGGCAACGAAATTATACTTGGAACTATATACACCGATGTCGGGCGTTTTTTCCGGCAAAAATCACGATTGTGCCAGAAATATGAACTCTTCATGCACACATAGATCGGGGTTTGGGGGTATACATTATTTTCTGGTGGGGTGGGGGGCTGGGGTTCTGTTTTCAGGTTACCGCGTACATTGATGCGGTGACCGACCGGCCTTGAGAGATATATTGTTCACTTGAGCAATATTTTCTATTGGTCGCCCGCCACAGAAGACATATTGACTCGGCATCTCCCCGGACAATATACGGCAGGAAAAAATCTAATATGTTGCCATGGCAACCTCGACCCGCAGTCGGTCAATCACGTCTACTCTCGGGTGTGTGTGTGTGTGTGTGTGTGTGGTGTGCGTGTGCGTGCGTGCGTGCGTCTACATCACCAAAAAGCTGACCCTTTAACCTCTCCCTCAAGGTCAAACATAAACACAGTCCATCACTAGATGCTAATATTCCACCAATATTAGCCATTCTCCAGAAGGCTGGGGTTGAAAACCGGGGTGGGGGGTGAGTGTACTAGGGGCGGCGTTAATCCCCCAAACCCTATCGATTGGCGGTCACCGGAAGTGACCCTATGCCAATGAGCTACGACTCCGGCGAGCGCTTAAGACTTGGACACGTGACTCTGACACGTGACTATCGGGACAGGTGCGAGTGGATATTTTTAGAAAAGATAACAAACATAAAATGGCGCTCGTAGATCGGATTCGCAGGAAGTCACGTGTTCTGACCGGCCGGGATGCGGTAACTCGGTTCGGATAAGGCGACGCCTCTCGATGACAACTCAACACAAGCTAATTTCTTTATTTTGCGAATTTTAAAGAAGTAATACTTTTGGTGTTTTTTTGTTTTGTTTTTGCTCCATAACCAAAACATGGCGATTGTTAGCCGACCCTCGAAGCGAGAGTGATTTATGCGCACGCGCACTAGCCATCTCCAGGCACGTGACATTTTGATAATGCGCAGTGGGCGTTTATTTATTTTTTGCCTTGCGCTCTCTCTCTCTCTCATTTTTCTTTCATTTTGAGCTCCAGAGCGCATCTTGACAAATTCCTACGGACTATGAGCATGATAACAAACCGGAGCGGTTATCTAACAAGATAAAATGACGTTTCTTATCGGCGAAATCTTCAAACGGAACGCCGCCATTTTGCCGAAGCGGATAAGAGTAGCGCTCATCTGTCGGCCGCAACAGCGAACAATAATTGAGGGGAATGCGAGTCAGCTCCACCTGCCGTAAGCCTGGTGAATGTTATTTGGATGGGAGTCGGGATGCCGAGGAGATGGAGGGGGGGGGGGTGCGGGAGGGGGAGGGTTGTGTTGCGGACGTTGGCTTTTTTGCGATGCCTTCGTTCTGTGGTGATCTATTCAGGACACGGATTGTGCGCTGATCCCGAAGAACAATGGCTGCCGCCGGCGGATAGGGAGATCCTGGTGTGCGGAGTTTAAGCAAACAAACAGGTGGCTCGTAGATCATGTCGAGATCCTGGATACATCTGTCAGTCTGCCTGTGGGCTTAAAGACAGATAAATAAACGCCCGACAGGGGGTGGGCTTTTAGGGGGTCTGTTGGCGTGTGTGTAGCGGGTGACTTAGGGGTGGTCTCAAAAGTGTGTTACGAGGAGTTTATTTTGGTTACCGGATTACTTCTTTCTGGAGTAATTTCCGAACGCGGCGTGGGATGTCTGGATCGGATGTACTGCGTGCATGCTGAGTGCATGATTGCCATGATTCCCCAAGTCTAAAGGTATACTTATTACCCCAGAAACAGACACACACACGCAGAGACACATGCACGCATATAGATACAGACAGAACAATACACACGCGTACGACACACACATACATACATACACAGATACACACACACAAACAGACACACACACACACACACACACACACAGCGAGAGAGAGAGAGAGAGAGAGAGAGGGAGAGAGGTTCTAGGATCTAGTGATTTATTGTACGACTATTCTCAGGAGTGCAGGGGGGGATGTTTTGTTGTGGTTCCTGTTATTTACATACGTGGTCCTCT
>JAODUP010000042.1:112500-125000 GCA_025642065.1 Paralvinella palmiformis | reverse complement strand
TGTGTCCAGACTGTGTAGTGTCCTTCATGAAATATGTCGACTTTAGTTAACGTTTACACACAGTCCTATGGGATGAGGGAGTCTGAGTGGGGGTGACACAAGGGGGAGAGTAAGAGAGAGAGAGAGAGAGAGAGAGAGAGAGAGAGAGAGAGAGAGAGAGAGAGAGAGAGAGAGAGAGAGAGAGAGAGAGAGAGAGAGAGAGAGACGGACAGACAGACATACAGACAGATGGAAAGAGTGAAGAGTGGATGACAACTAGATAGAAGATCCCTATGGACTTCAAAGACAACTCACCGCCATCATTGATGAGTGTCGCGCACACGCACGCATGCACATACATACACAAGCACACACACACGCACAAGCACACACAAGCACACACACAAGCACACACACATACAGAGAAAGAGGGAGGGAGAGGGAGGGAGGGAGGAGAGAGAGAGAGAGAGAGAGAGAGAGAGAGAGAGAGAGAGAGAGAGAGAGATGATATGTGTATGTGTGTGTGGGGGAGGTACAATTTGCGGTGTATGAGTGCCATTATTTAACTCCATCCCTCCCCAAAGTCCCCCCCCCCTACTTCCTCCCATAAACAAATAAAGTTGATAAAATCTTGTACAAAAGAGTTATTGGCACAAATATTACTGTAACTGGCCTACTTTAAAAAATACATTATATAAAGGAGAAAAGAATAAGAAAGAAATGGAAACGATTTTGATAAATAAACAACAACAAAAAAGACAAAGGCAGTTGTACACATAAACATCCACCATTCGTCGTAACATGAAATAACCTGATGATTCTACCAGTCGGTCGATTTCTAACTAACAATCTCAGGTGATTTAAATCCATCAGCCTCGTTATACCATGCCGGGATATCACACAATCCGGATCAGATAGGATCATATAATCGCCGGTAACCGGACGAGGTTATGTATACTCCCGGAAGTCGGTTCAAATGTAGGTCATACGTACGATGTCTGACTTGTGGGTAATGTTTCGTTGGATGTTGTTTTTTTGTTTTTTGTTTGTAATTTGCGTCATGGCCGAAATTGTCTGATTTGATTGAGTGTTAATTATAAATTTAAATTACTGTTTGTTGTGATTAGCATCAGCTTTCACAGAGCCCTCCGCCCCCCTCTCTCACCCACTCCCCCCGCCCATCTCTCTCTCTCTCTCTCTCTCTCGCTCTCGACAACTAGTTCGTCATTAAGTCACACAGCGGGTGTCCGTTTAATGTTATTATATCAGCCAGTTAAATATATGTATGTATATTTGACATTTGTAACTGTCTCCAGAATCCTGACAGAATCAGGTGTGATAGATGACGCGGGAGAGGCGCGGGGGGAGGGTGCGGGAAACGACAAAACAAGACAAAAGCAACAAATCTCTCCAATAATCTGGAATGGGGGCATTGCCCTAAGAGTGATCGGTTTCCGCCGGTTTACCCACCAGCTGGTTTGTGCAGGCGGCTGATTGAATCACCTGTCTCGCAGGCGTAAACTATAAACAAAAAAACCCGCGCGTACACACACACACACACACACACACACACACACACACATGCGCGCGCACGCACGCACGCACGCGCAAAAGGCTTCAAGATATCAAATTTCATTTTGACATCGTATTTATTTTAGCGGAATTTATACCAATACCAGCTGGTTGTGACCGCGTTGTTTATGTCGTAGTCTAGTAGCTATGGTAGACTGTTCGCCTGATCGAACCGCGCTCAAAATGGCGCTAGGCCAGATATTTATCAATAAAGTCGGCTTAAAATACCCCCATACACGACTAGGTCTGTTTTTTCCCTCGTCCGCCCGCTCTCTCTCTCTCTCTCTCTCTCTCTCTCGGTCCATTATCGCTCCAGTTTACGCCCGATTACAGCTCCGAAGCGAAATATTAAGCAAATGCGGATCACAGATTTTCCTAAGTACATCAGACGTTTGTAGTTGACTGATGATCATGTGACCAGTAATACGTCTTCTGATTGGCTGGATGCGTTTTTCATCTGACGGTTTACTGTGTATCGTTTATTAGAAATTATCAAACAGTCTTATTATTATTATTATTATTATTATAATTATTACAATTATAAGTTTAGGATCTATATATGTATGTGGCTCCCATCACACACGCACATCACACCCCACTTACTAATAACGACTAATATTTACAACCTATTAACTAACCAATAAAAGATAATAATACGCCGAGTGTAAACTACTTAACACAATTACAATCACTTATTGTTATGATTTATTATATATTAATAACTATTCACCTGAAGGATATAACAAGCGATCACTCCAACCATTATAGTCATACAAGTCTTATTGGTGTTGATAATTAATTAAAATTTTTTTAGCCAGACTACCTGTAGTTATAAAATTTAAACATTAAATATAAATATTAAGGGTCCTATGATAATGCAATAAACTTGTCAATGTAACGTTTATATTATATATATATATATATATATATATATATATATATATATATATATATATATATATATATATATATATAGAGAGAGAGAGAGAGAGAGAGAGAGAGATATATATATATATATATATATATATAACGTTTTTCTATTCATTTATAACCCCTGATATCTGATAACCACAAACAGGTTTTAGTTTTAAGTATCGATTATGTCTAAAGAATGTAACAATTGCTAAACTGAAACGAATTAACATTTATAATAACGTACAATAGAATTAAACTATCTCTTTCCTAAAAAATGAACCCCATCGAAATTGTATAATTATTATTTTGACGACAACTTGATGACAACTTTATGATGTTAACGTCATCTGAAACAGATTTAAAAGTTTGAGAAATAACTTAATTTGGTTATGTCGTATTATGGCTTACGCTAATATATGTCTAACATGCACTAAAATTCACTCTCTCTCTCTCTCTCTCTCTCTCTCTCTCTCTCTCTCTCTCTCTCTCTGTGTGTGTGTGTGTGTGTGTGTCGCTAAACGTGCGTTACTAGGTATGTGGTCCTTTAAATATCAATGATTGACAGAACGTAGTAAATATTACACAAATCATCTTCATACACCCCCCCCCCTCCCCAACGTAAACAGTTATATGACGTAACTTTGGTCTTGTTAAATTTATTATAGGAATATCGACTCGCATACACTCACACGCACACGCGGGAACACACGCGCACAAAACATACACGCACACAAACACAACCGTGGAATCACGCAACGCCAGTCATTTAAAACACAACAAACATACTTAATAAATAAAAAAGCATTCTCTTATAAAGCTATAAATATCAGAGATACATTTTAAATCTCGTCCATATTCCAGTCAGAGACAATTATGGAAAATTATTCTATAAAGCACCGGCGGTTGAGCGGCTGAGGAGAGATTTATCGCTGGAAAATTGGAATAAATATGAAAACGGCGTAAATTACTTCAACCCAAAATGGCGTTTGTTCTTTTGTTTTTTTTGGTCGGGTTTACAACATGACTATACTTTAATATAGAGATGGGGCGTGGATTGTTGAAGATGTACGACATGAAGACATTCTTCTGTCTTTGTGTTTGCCTATATATTTGTAATTTTGGGTGTGTGTGTGTGTGTGTGTGTGTGTGTGTGTGTGTGTGTGTGTGTGTGTGTGTGTGTGTGTGTGTGTGTTGTGTGTGTGTTTTAGCTGTGTATAATAAGGCACAGGCACAGAGAATCTCGATCCGTGAATTCAAACTCTGGACGTTTCTTCAGGGGACTGAATCCAGAGTGGCGACTTTTCTTGCTGAGACATGTGTAATGTCTCACCAGTCCCAGTGTGTAGTTGTCTGTCTACGATTTACACTTAATAACCTTAAGACAGCCGTTTCTATTCCGTTTACTGACGTCACTTTAGCTCTCAGTAAGCAAAAACTGGAAACTAAATCTTGGGGAAAAACTTTTTTTTGGGGATGTGTTTTATGTGTATATATATATATATATATATATATATATATATATATATATATATATATATATATATAACTGCCTGTGAATTCATCTTCAATTTTCGTTAAGTATATCAACAAAGCGTCTATAGTAAGAATGTCTGACTTCTAGATAAATTGTCAGGACCCTGACACTCGAAGAACCATTTCAGATACTAGCCACAGCTAGAAATTGTCCAGATCAAGGTCGTACCATGACCTATGAACTAATTGGCAGTTGCGACATATAACACGGAGTGGGGGCGTGTGGAGTTTTTTTGTGTGTATGTATATGTGTGTGTGTGTGTGTGTGTGTGTGTTGTGTTTTTTTATATATATTCGGTTCCGACTCTTCTCAAATTTAGGACGCCAGAGATCTATTTATTGTCATATAATACTATCTTCGCTCCGCCCGAAATCAAACCTGAATGAAAAGTGTACTATTATAGCCTCCGGTATTCTATGATAAACATCAACATACGGGTACGTCGCTTCTGCTTACCTCTGAACGGCGAAATACGGAAAAAGGCTTCATGAGAAATTGTGTAAATTATCCTAAGGACGCCATTTTGAATGTTTTCCTCGCCCCCTGGTCACCAGTTGTACAAATCCTTTGTTTGGCCCGCGACGGCCAGCCCCCGGACGTCAACCGCCCACAGTCTGGGAAATATTTGAAAATTTTTATGCGTTTCGAGATAACCCCCGAAGTGGGCAGGGCATTATTGGTGGCCCCCGAAAGGGAACTATTTTCGGTCTTGGAAGATACGAATGGCGGACATGGATTAGTTATGAAATAAAAAGGATTTTTTTTTCTCCTAAAATTTTTTCAAGACGTTCAAGATATTCTTAATGGCGTGAAAATTGCGAAAAATATCCCGCCATTTACTTGAAATGATGAAGAAAAAGACGTTTTCATGTTGTGTCCATTTTCGAGAGAAAAAACAAGTTTATCTAATATTTAAATCGATTATCAATATAACGCAATCGATTTAAAATATTATTTATCTCACTCCACTATTTATTAAAAATATTATTTATTTCATTTCAAAGGAATATTGTGCTGAAGTATTTATTTATTATTTTTTAGTAAGCCATTAGTGTTATGTTACGCTATTCAAAACATTATTTTCCCACCTCTCAGGTAGAGAAAATAAATAAAGAAGACGGTCGTAAATTAATTAAAAACTATAGTCTATAAATTATCACCACATCAAAGAATAAATATAAAATCCATTGTTAATTATATTTATATTTTTAAGCATTTATTTACTTAATAAATAAATAAATAAACTAATATCTGTATATGAATTATTATTTTCTTTATATATATATATATATATATATATATATATATATATATATATATATATATATATATATATACATATAGTATTTGTCATATAATTTAATTGAAGAGGACTAATATTTCTAGGTACACTACCTGATAATTAGAGCGTGTCTTAAATTGTTTATCTTGGTGTCATCGTTGATTGTTAGAGATAAATAATGAGATAACGTTTATCATTTTTGTTGATAGTTTCTCGTAAACTAACCGGCTGGAAAAATATTATTGTAAATTTAAATTTATTCAAATTAATCAACTGTTTTGTTTATCAAAGAAACTGCTATATGACTCAAATACATTATCTATAAATGTCAAATTATATATATATATATATATATATATATATATATATATATATAATGTGTCTGTATATATATATATATATATATATATATATATATATATATATATAATGTTCTGATATATATATATATATATATATATATATATATATATATATATATATATATGTGTGTGTGTGTGTGTGTGTGTATGTGTGTGTGTGTGTGTGTGTGTGTTGTGTGTGTGTGTGTGTGTGTGTGTGTGTCTGTGTGTGCCGGCGCGCAAGCTGACTTACTTCAGGTTTTTGTCAATAACTATACATCTCGTCGGATGTGAACGACTTTCTAAAAATATTTAGCAACTCAGCCTCATAAATCATTCGCTATCCAAATATTTATATAGTTCTTCCCCCACAAATAGCCGATACGTGAACGAAAACTTGAACAAAGATATCGATTTATGTCAAGAAAATGCCGAATCAGCAGAAACCCTGAGTTATGTCTGGAAAACGGAGGCCTATTTGTGTGTTGTATAAATCGCCGAGAGGCGGCAGCACGTGAACAGCGTTCGGCCCGGAAGATTCCGATTTTTCAGGTTGACGTGCAAGTAATGGAGGTCACCGAGGTCGTAGAACAGTGACCTAGATGTACTCAGGTAACGGTCTGACTCAGCTGTGCCCGACCAGCTGTATATAACCAAAAGCCAATTGGGCGGATTTCTTGCCCAGAATATATCCAGGCCCAGCTGTACTTGGTTAACTGATCTAAACCAGCTGGACGATGGAGTCGTCGAGGGCGGGAGTCGACCAGCTGCACGGAGGCAGTTGGCAAAGCCAGCTGCAGCTAAGCAGCGGTACTTTACTACTGCTTCCAGCTGCAGTTTAACAGCTACACCATAATAAGTATGTTCAGTAATTTAAGAAAAATGTGGGGTTCAGGTTATATATTGACCTATGACACAATATAAATAAACTGTTATTAAAAATAATAATAATAATAGGCGCCGAACAACATCTATCCTTCTTGGTAAGGTACAATACATTAAATAACCTCACAAAGCCCCCGAAGTATACCCAGGATCTGTAAAGATTTATGATAAAACAAGCTGCACTTAAACACCTGTGATATACCTTTCCCAGTTGTACTTGACAGGTGCCTAAAGTGGTTGTATTTATATTAGGTATTGTATATAATATATTATATATATATATATATATATATATATATATATATATATATTATATATATATCTATTTTTTTTATACGGATGTCACAAAGACGCATACACCTGATCAAAAAACAGGAAGGTTCGAAAAAAAAAACCAGATCCTATTCCATAACTATTTTCCCGAGCCACCACAACTGTGTTAAAAAATCCAGCTGCGGAACTAAAAATGGTTATGCCTGATATATATATATATATATATATATATATATATATATATATATATAGTTGGGGGGGTTAGGCAACCGTGTGAATATAGTTTCACAGACGTGTACGTCTTTCATTTTTAATCATTAACTCATTAACACAATGACATTAGCACATAACGATTAACATGTAAACATATACATATAGTTATTAAGACATAAACATTGGACTGGCATCTAAAATGATTTCCCCTTTAGGATCCTGACACGGTGGAAGATGGTACAGGGTGTAGGATATTTGGGACAAACTGTTTCCCAGTGTCAGTTGGGAGAGTGAGGGGGTGGATGGGAACGTTTTACATACGGTGACGTATTTGCATAGATAATAGACGAACAGGAAGAAGATGGTATTTTAATGAGATAAAATAAATAAATAGATGACATGCATTGATGAGGTGTCATTGGAGGCGATCGGTGGGTGAGGATGGATGGGGATGGGCGAGGTTGGGTGGGGTTGGGTGAGGTTGAGCTCAGCTCTGCTTTGCTTGTAGGCTTAGAACGTAGATTACACAGACTATAGTGAATGGGTGATGGTATGTTATGCAGCTGGGTAAGACTGGGTGAGGCTCACAAAGGTTTTGTTTAGAATCTCATATTTCAAGTACAAAGCGATTTAATACCCCCCCCCCCCATTTTAACAGTTAAATTGAGTACTGTATGAGAGTTGGATGGCTATATCAGAGAGGGTAGGCTGGGTAAATTGCAGTTAACCGTTGATTTCGACGGGATGAAGGTGGGTGAAACTATCAACATGCAGTTTAGTTAGTTGATGGTGGAAGGTGGCGGGACAGGATGGGTATATATTGATAAGGATCGACGACAATGGGCTGGGTAAAGCTCATAATGTTTGGCCTGGTATGCGTGGGCGACATTTAGATGAGAGCTTAGGCAGGGGTGGGTGGGTGTGGTGGGTGGGTGTAGTATTCAGCATACTCAAGCTGGAGGTAAGTAACGTGGTGTCTAATAATTAACCTTAACATACTGGAGATAGGTAAAAATGTGTAACGGTTTCATAAAATGGACCAGACTGGGCAATTACGTGTTAAGGTTTGGCAGACTGGATAATCAGGTGTTAAGGTTTCACAGAGTGGGTGAACATAGATAAATATAATTATATTCACTGTACAACACCCTAAATATCAGATTCATTAAAATTTAATATAAGCTCTTTGGGTTATATTTCTTTAAAAAAAACCAATTCATTTAATACGGAGTGGGTGAGGATGGGTAAGACTGGGTAACCGTCAGTATTCGGCTCGAAGCAAGCGGACAGGGAGAGCGATATAGACGAAAAATGGACAGTAAGTGAACTATTGCCCATCACGTAGTATACTCAGGTTGGAGTTGGATAGCGATGGGCAAGGTTGGGTAATCTCTTTTAAACGCACCCAGTACAGACAGGCCAGGTAATCTTTCCTAATTACTGCAAGCCTTCAGGTATAAATCACCTTTCTCCCGGACACGTAAACCTAGACCTAACTAATTGATGTATGGCACGTTCTCACGGCCTCGCGAGGCCACGTGATAAATATACCCGAACACGTGCCGTATGCTAATTACCTGTCAATCATAAATCAACGGCTGGAGGCCACGCCCCTATTAGAATTAATGCCTTATATGAGGAGGCATTTGATTTGATTTGATGGATATCACTGAAATTGCTCGCTATATCTAAGAAGATCAAGAGACGATAAGACTTATCTTCAGCAGGTGTCTGACCTTTAAGCTGATAAGGAACAAATTGCTTATTTCCGAAATGATGTGCTTATTATGAATATGCTGTTAAAATATTCATCACCATGACGAGATTCCCGTATGAATTAGACAAATATAGAAATATCACCGGTGGAGATGGTTTGATGGACAGGTAGACATCTTGGGCGTGCCTCTAGTCCACTGAAGCGTGACTTCGATGACGGCGGAACTAATTAACGCGTATCTGGGTCATTTTCGGCCGACCCCTCAAATGGGTTAGATCTATATAATTCCATATGAAATCGATACAGATCAACAGAGATGGGGACATACGGACAGGCAGACAGATGGACAGACGGATAGACGGACAGGTTGTCAAACTGGATGGCCGGACTGATATGTCGCTGTATGACACGTGACTGACGTCGTCGTTACTCAATGGTCATGTGATAGCAAAATGACAACACGATTGCAGCTAGACAACATCACGTGAACCCCCCCCCCCCTCTCTCTCCCTCCTCCTCTCTCCCCCCTCTCTCTCTCTCCTCTCTCTATATATATATATATATATATATATATGTGTGTGTGTGTGTGTGTGTGTGTGTGTGTGTGTGTGTGTGTGTGTGTGTGTGTGTGTGTGTGTGTGTGTGTGTGTGTGTGTGTGTGTCAGTGTGTGTGTGTGTGTGTGTGTGTGTGTGAGTGAGTGAGTGAGTTCAGCGTAAACACAATTTTTATATAGCCAAAGTTCAATCCAATTAACAGACATCACCCGAGTATTGATAAATCTTTGATCATCTACTGATGTTAAAATAATTGTTGTCATTAATCGGATATTGATGAGTGTTAACGAGCCAGACACAACGAACAACATCATGTATCGACCAAATATATAATTGAGGCGAGTTAACTAAACCAGGTTTTTCTCTCTTTGATTCAAATTAATAATATCACCTCATCCACTACGAATAGAATATACTGATATCAATGGTATCATAGTAAGCTGTCCTTGTTGGCCATATCATAGCAACCAGGGCCGCCTCCCCCCCATGGTAAACCTCCGTTTGCCACCTTGTAATATAGAAAGGTTCATCATTTTCCTTGTACACCTTCCCAGTTTGTGATATTGTAATATTCCGAAGCTCGCATTGTTATGTCCCCAACATCGAAACTCCACTGGGTATATCATAACATCCAACGCCACCCAGCTATCACCCAGCACCAACGGCCACCCAGCGATTTCCCGACACCCGGGGCCACCATTTGGCCGCATCCCAATATCTTGCATGGCCCACTTTCCCGTATCCCAGCTTTATTCACGTCCACCCAGTCACATCCCAGCATTCCAGGCTACTATATCCCGACTTACCCAGCCACGTCCTAACTCACCCAACCCCATCTTGGCTCACCCAACCACATCCGGACATCTCGTCGTTTCATCCCACGGACTACATCAAACCGAGGCCACTCGCATCACGCTCCCGATGGCCTCGTTTTCAGGTAACCACCCAGCGCGACCCATCAAGTCACCCATATCAGTTACACTTCAAGGATGGCTCCTGTTATCACTCCTGCACAGGTGTACAATCGTCCTTACCAACTCCCTTATCAGCCAATAACCGAACATTTATCAGTCAGAAGCTATAACTGATTATTGGTGAAGATAAATCGCCTTATCAGACAATAACACAGACAAAGTAACTGGTTACGAAAACAAGGCCTATTGTAGAAATCTCTCCACACACACACACACACACACACACACACACACACACACACACACACACACACACACACACACACACACACACACACACACACACACACACACACACACACACACAAATAATATATATATATATATCGATTTCTTTAGAAATCAATATCATACTCTGACATTAATAGTAATTTTTAAAGCTTTATAGAACAACTGGTCAAAGGTTAGACAAATCTGGGGTGTTGCTAATGTGCGCAAACGCAGATTTCTGTCGCCATAGTAACAAAAAAACGCTAGCCGCGATTTATGCTGAATTTTGGTTGTTGTGAAAAATTCTCAAATAATTTTTCTTCGTTTCAGAAATAAAATATCAGCAGCAAGCGGAGACAGGTGTGTGGGGAGGGGGAAATGTCATGAACTGCGCTCATATTTGACAATTTGGCCCAAAAAATGGTTAACTGTGGTTTTTATTTCTCCAGGTTTGTTGCCCTTTTCACGGAAGTATATTTTATCTAATTTTTTGGTGGCAATATTTACACTCGATTTATGTCCGACTATTTTTTGGTTCACCTTTTCAGATTCTGTCTTTATATTTAATATTTAAGTTATATAATATTTTCCGTTTTCTTGTGCTATTAAAACATTGTTATTTTACAGTATTGTCTCGCAAAGCTAGCGGAAACACAGAAACTGGACAATACCAAGATATGTTTAGATTTTTTATAAAATAAACAAGAAAGGATGAAATTTGTACCAGACAAATAAATGGTTTAATTATTTTTGTGAGAATATTTAAAATTACGAATTATTAAATTAAAATTTCGCAATTAAAAAAACTCGTTTTCATCGCACCTAAAACATGTAGATAGTAGAAGCTTAGAGATAAAATTATGTAATTTTCGGACAGAAATTCAAATCGATTGAAAACAAACAAAAGAATCGATCATTTTAAAAAAATAGAATTTTGGCTGTTACTTAATATTTAGATAAGATTATAGACTTGAAATTAGGTTATCTAAAATAAACGTATTTTTGCCCCGAAATTTAACATATTAACTCAATATATATAAATATGATCGAAAAAATTAATGATATTTGAAATATTAACTTAGAATAAAAATTATGTTTTACAATATAAAAGAGTTAAATCTCTTGAATGTTTATTATTAGTTCCATGGGCTTATCGCATGAATAATAGTTTAAGGCTAAGTAATACGTATTTCTTACTTTGGGCCTATTTTATTTTATACCCGGTAATCGATTAGATCTGAATGCACAAAGAGATAAAGATTAAACAAGTCCTCTATTTCTTGGCTCAGAATGAACTTTATAGAAATAATTATAGTTTCAATTTCACACACCGACAAAGACACACACACAGACACACACACACACCACACACACACACACACACACACACACACACACACACACACACACACACACACACACACACACACAACACACACACACACTAACACACTAACACACTAACACACTAACACACACACACACACTAACAAACACACACTAACACACATACACTAACACACGCAAACACAGAAAGCGTATAATATTTTCATCCCAACATATACACATATATTAACTTATTGACTCAATTTCATGAGTGCTAGAATCAACAAAATACGGCACCAACTAGACAAAACACCACGTGACAGCCATCTCGGCTTACCTTCAGATCCTGAATGTACGCTCTCCGGATATAAAAACCGCCGCCAAAATAATCAGTGGTTCTCCATGCCGGAATGCCCAACATAAGACCAATAACCCTCCCGCCATTTTGAATGTTATTGTCTCGCCTGGTCACGTGCTGCCTTCAAATCTCGCCCCGAAAGCGGTATCCATGGCAACAATTTCACTTATTAGAACCATCGGCGACGGACTGCGCAATCAACTCCGGAACAACCGGCTTCTGGACGGGAAAATATGAAAATTAATAACATCTGAGACTTATTAGCCGACGCCATCAAATCGAGCTTAAAATAATCTCATAATTATCGGTGTTTATTTATTTATTTACAGGAGTAATTTTTAATGGCGCCGTATTTTTGTGTTGTGA
>JAODUP010000042.1:107500-110000 GCA_025642065.1 Paralvinella palmiformis | reverse complement strand
ACACCCGTGTATGGAGGATGTTTGTCTAGGGTATCAATGCAACTCAACTCTCTACATATTGCCCCTTCTCTCTCAGAAACACTTCTCTCTCCTTTTCTATGTCCTCCTCTCTATGTATCACAGTATGTACCAATCTCTCTTCAGTTATCTCTCTATTGTTTCTATATATAACAATATAGATACCTGTATGTTACCTCTTTATGTACTATAAAAAAGATCCCCCCAGTCCTCTCTTGCATTTAATTCTCCTCTGTTCAACCCCATATACCTCTCCATATTAAAATATATATATATATATATATATATATATATATATATACCTCCCGATGTATTGCTGGATGAACCTCAGCAAAAATTACCTGCCCCATACACCCAATGTTATGTTCAGTGAAGCCAAAAACCAACAATCCCCCAGAGGGTGCACCAGTCACGTGACAAATTCCGGATTTCTGCCCAGTTCAGAGCACACCGACTGCGATCCGGAGACCCGTAAACACAACAGAACCGACCCCGGTCTGGATTTCTTCCGGATAGTAAATCTCCCTATCATCATATTCCCGATTTACTAAATGAACTTTAATCTCCCTCCTCGGAGCGTTCCCACCAAAAAGTTCGTCTTCTTAAATCTTGGCGAGTGTTTCCGGCTATTGTAGTGCGTTAAATATCCGGTAGGTGGCGGCCAACATGGCCGGCTTTAAAATATTAAACGCATTTTTGGATAAAAGTCACCAAAATGGTGACGTTAAGTTTATTTACGCTTCATAAAATGCCGGCATTGAAATATTTGGTTCTTGCTACCATATAGCTGTATATATGTATTTATATATGGAGAGGGGTGTGCATAATTTTGTATAGGTGTGTTTAAGCGTATATGGCGCCATCTAGGAAGCGGAGCGTTGGGGCCATTTAAGGCCAGAGTTAATATTATTTATGTTACTCGGCTGAATTACACTTCCTATTGGACTTCTTAGGGTTAATGAACTATTTGGGACTTGAAAGCCAATACAAGTAACAGGTGGTGTGTGAAAACTTACGACCTGCTGGTGTGTCCGTGTGTCCCTGTGTGTCAGTGTGTGTGTGTTTTAGCTGTGTATAATAAGGCACAGGCACAGGGAATCTCTAGAGAAGCGCTATATCGTGTCCGATTGTGTGTGTGCATGTGCGTGTTTTAGCTGTGTATAATAAGGCACAGGCACAGAGAATCTCGAACCGTGAATTCAAACTCTGGACGTTTCTTCAAGGGACTGAATCCAGAGTGTGTGTGTGTCTCTCTCTCTCTCTCTCTCTATCTCTCTCTCTCCCTTCCCCGGGGGGATAGTTTAGCTCACTTTGCTAAATGGTCATTTCATGTCCTATTAAATTTGATCACCGAAGAAAAGATAAAAATTGAAGAAATGTCTGATTATAAAATATTTTAATTGACCGTGACTAATATATATCATATCTAGACGGTAATGGGGGGGGGGGATTTTAGGTACTGGATAAGATTACATAGAAATAAGTGGATAAATGGAGTGTCTATGAATTAGAGAGACAAAGAGAAAGAAACACATACACACATATATACACACACATACACGCACACACGAATGTGCGCGCCCATGCACCTACGGATGCAACTACGGATGCACGCGCGCGCGCACACACACACACACACAAAGACACACACACACAGAAGAGAGAGAGAGAGAGAGAGAGAGAGAGAGAGAGAGAGAGAGAGAGAGAGAGAGAGAGAGAGAGAGAGAGAGAGAGAGAGAGAGAGAGAGAGAGAGAGAGAGAGAGAGAGAGTTGGGGATCTTCAAATACAAAGAGATAGAGAATGTGTGGAATTGTCGAAAAATAATATAGATAGATAGATAGATAGATAGATAGATAGATAGATAGATAGATAGATAGATAGATAGATAGATAGATAGATAGATAGATAGATAGATAGAACAAACAAACAAACAAACAAACAAACAAACAAACATGTACAAACCACCAACAAAGTCGTGGTACCTGAATGTGTCATTTACTTCTCGTAACACAGCTGCTGTGTGTATATCTACATGTACACATGTACATACATATGTGTACATGTGTGAGTTCGCGTGTGTCCGGGTGGTCGGGTCATCGTGTCACGGTTCACATGTTCCTAGTCAAACTGCGCGGGAATTATTTCGTTTCAGCTAACCGACTACAACCATTATCATATATGTTGACGCTGTAACCTGTCTATTGACCAAATTGGGTGTCATCCACCTTAAGACACGACGATTCGTCATTTCGAGGTATAATCAAACATTCTCGTCATTCAACGCCTCCCCCTCCCCCCGCTTACGCCATGTACATGTTGACTTTTCAGACATTATCTTGTACTCGCACAATAAACTTTATGTAGCACGGTGACTGACGATATAATCTATATAGTGTTAGCGATACCTGATGGAAAAGAAGAGGGGGGGGGGGGAATGGAGATATATACATATACGCAAAGAGAGAGAGGGTGGAGTGAGGG
>JAODUP010000042.1:95000-102500 GCA_025642065.1 Paralvinella palmiformis | reverse complement strand
TGCACTTCCTCTACAAGACGGTCGCTTATTGATTTTAGGCAGGATAAGAGGCCGCCATTTTGTTTGTTGGCCTCTTTTAGAAGTGGCCGGTAGAGGGCAGCAGGTGTAGACATATGTACGTGGTTAGCTGGTGGTGAGATGCTTGGTTTGGATTCGACGAACCTCGAAACGTATATTACGTTGACACGGACCTCCCTATGTAGCTCTTCGTATACCTCTGTGTGTACCTCCCTATATATATCATCAATATTTCTGTGATTTTTGATATAATATTGTGTTTTAAGTACCTGTATCTTTACCTATATATTAGCTACTAGTATCAATACGTTTCTGGTTTTTTTTTAATTTATGCATATATATTTACGACGATGTTAATATTTCTGTTCTCGTACCTCCATGTGCACACCTGTTCGTTCTTTATATGTTTTATAATGATATTTGTGTGTGCATCTGTGTGTGCGTGTGTGTTGTGCGTGCGGGTGTGTCTGTGTGTCTGTGTGTCTGTGCCTTATCTATCTATCACCACTGTTATATATATTCATTAGTGGCAAGGATAAGAAAAGTAGTATTCAAGCGTTGGCTAACTGACTGACTGATAGACTGATTGACCGGCTTGCTGACTCACTGGCTCATTAGCCACACTGACTGACTGACTGGTTGACTGACTGGTTGACTGACTGACTGACTGACTGACTGACTGACTGACTGACTGACTCACTCATTGACTCACTCACTCACTCACTCACTCACTCACTTTTTATGTAGCTGTATATTTCATTTTATATTAGCTCCAATACACACCTATATTGTCCCCTGAAGAAACGTCCAGAGTTTGAATTCACGGTTCGAGATTCTCTGTGCCTGTGCCTTATTATACACAGCTAAAAACACACACACACACACACACACACACACACACACACACACACACACACACACACACACACACACACACACACACACACACACACACACACACATATATATATATATACACACACCCATGCATATACCTCTCTCCAGGTAAATGACAATACGAAGGATCCCCCCCCT
The DNA here is from genome assembly GCA_025642065.1 of Paralvinella palmiformis. Classification (NCBI taxonomy): domain Eukaryota; kingdom Metazoa; phylum Annelida; class Polychaeta; order Terebellida; family Alvinellidae; genus Paralvinella; species Paralvinella palmiformis. The sequence continues at coordinate 101,447 of JAODUP010000042.1, read as the reverse complement.
CCCTGCTGGTCCCCCTAGCCCCGTCCATCTCACCCTGAACACCTGCTATAAAACAAACTCGTCTATTTCCAGTCTAGCCATAAGCCAAAATTTCCCGATCGCCCACCACCGTGACGTGTTTTCAATAGAGAACACACACCGACCGTGATCCAGAGACTCGTAAACACGACAAGCGCATCCCAGCCTGGATATCGTCTGGATCGTAAATCCTTACTTCCGTCTTTTGTAAAAAAATAAACTTTAATCCTTCGGCCAAGAAATAGTAATTAATGATTTAGTTCGATAAAAGGCTGGTTATTAAAATAAATATTATTATAGTTAACTGTGTTTATTTATGTATATAACTGTATATAGCTATATATAGCTGTACATAACTGTACTTAGCATTAAATAGTAGTGTATAGCTGTATATATATATATATATATATATATATATATATATATATTATCATTGTATGTAGATGTGCATGGCTGTTCTTACCAGCATATAGCTATTCCTGTGAATGCATGTATATAGTAGTGTATGGCTATTTATAGCTGTATATAACTGAAGATAACTGCATACACAACTCAGTATACCTGTTCATAGCTATAAATAGTTGTGTATAACTGTATATACCTGTGCATACCTGGGTATAGCTATCTATTGATGGGCATAGATGTGTATAGACATGCATAGATGTCAACAGAGCTGTGTATACACTATATAGCTATGTATATCATCATATTACTATCTATACTGTGTATCATATCGTGACATATGTCTAATATTGCATACCTATGTATTATATTGTACACATGCGTATAACACTTTACACCTATATATCCGTCCGTCCGTCCGTCCGTCCGTCCGTCCGTCCGTCCGTCCGTCCGTCCGTCCGTCCGTCCGTCCGTCCGTCCGTCCGTCCGTCCGTCCGTCCGTCCGTCCGTCCGTCCGTCCGTCCGTCCGTCCGTCCGTCCGTCTGTCTGTCTGTCTGTCTGTCTGTCTGTCTGTCTGTCTGTCTGTCTGTCTGTCTGTCTGTCTGTCTGTCTGTCTCTGTATGGATACGTCAGCGCGTCATATGTCTCATATAACCAGTATCTCTCGGTTACGGTTCACCTGTTGTCAGATTATATACTCAAAGGGTGGTTGATCTTATCTAACAGACTCATCATATCTCAACCATTTCTCCTTGGGCCTCATCTTCAGAATTTTACCTTATTCATATATAATAGGGTTTATAATAAGTTGAATAATTTCAAGTTTTATTGTTGGTGCTGGTTTTCTTATCGTTGTGCGTGTTCTGTCGGAATAAACACAAAAAACACAGATCAAAGAAATATTCAGGAGCAGAAAGGTGAATGTTTCTAAATAACTCTGCCTCTTGATATGAAGATAATTAAAAATTATTACATCATCAATTATGAATATTATAACACAACAGCATCAACAACAACAGCAGCAACAACAACAACTACTACTACCACTATTTCTACTACTAATACTATCACCACCACCAACATCACCACTACTACTACTATTACTACCACTACTAATACTATTACTACTACTACTATCACCACCACCACGACTACTACTACTACTACTACTACTATTTTGTCCATTAAACATGTCTTTAGTACCCCAACAACACAACCTATCACTTATTATATCATGTATATCCATTATTTCTTTCTGTCAACAAGTTCCACCATTTTCGATTATTAAAATCTGGACATATGTGGGAGGGACTTATGTAGATAAGTCACATGATAGCTACCTAAGCGCTGATTGGATAGTTCTTAGATCACGTGACTTTAGCCGGTTTAATTTATAAAAATGATGGTGTTTGCGTGTGTGTGTGTATGTGTGTATGTGTGTGTGTATGAGTGTGTATATAGTTCAATGGCAGGGTGCGTGCGTGAATGAGTGGGTGAGTGGGTGAATAATTGCATACGTGCGTGACTATCAGATGTCTGTTCGTGTATCAGTAGTCCATCCTTCCGTCTGTAATTATTTATATGTCTGTCGACTATCTTGTAGTCAGATTGTCATCTTGTCTGTCTTCTTTGTCTGTCCATCTATCTGTCTATCTGTTAATCTGTCTGTCTGTGGCTCTGTCTTTATAGCTATCTACCTGTTAAAACGTATATATACAGGTCTGTATACTGGCATTTAACTGTGTGTGTGTGTGTGTGTGTGCGTGTGCGTGTGCGTGTGCGTGCGTGCGTGCGTGTGTGCGTGTGTGTGTGCGTGTGTGCGTGCGTATATTAATTATTGAGCTAATTATCTCATAATGGTGATTAGTTAATAAATGACTAATTATTGTGCAACCAACACAATCAAAACGTAATGCCAGGTAGCAACTACAACTATTATTAATATTAATAAATATTACATTTTTTAAACGTGCTATATACATATCTCATATACTATAACAATGCTGATGTATACACAAACAATTAACAACAATTATAACAATGCTGATGTTATTTTTCGGGTTATTGACTAATTATCAAGTACCGAGGTATATACAGTGTCAGTGACTGGGGGGGGGGGTTATATAGAAAGTGGGAGGCGAGGGAATAAACAATATCAGTATATTTTGTCATCAGTGGTAGATTGATACCAGTATATTTTGTCTATCAATAGTAGATTGATACCAGGATATTCTGCCTATCAGTGGTAGATTGATACCAGTATATTCTGCCTATCAGTGGTAGATTGATACCAGTATGGTACTGGTACTGGTAGGATTCTTCCGGTATAACATTGAGGAGGAAACAGATGAGGGGGTGATGTATTGTACTGTTACACATGTACTATAGAATAATCTCCGTGGAATAATATTTCATCTACGAAGACAGTAAGTAATTTGAAGATTTCCCTTGAGTCATCTTCCTTGTCAATTAAGATTGTTTCTCATAATCAGTCTTTCTATTGTAAATATTTCGTTATTTCAATGAAGGCACCTGACTGAGGTTGTCCATTTATCAATTTATTATTATTATTATTATTATTATTATTATTATTATTATTATTATTATTATTATTATTATTATTATTATTATTATTATTTTCTCCCATTCTAAATTACCATGCACTGATATTTTATATCCACTACTCATTTTTTGAGACCCCCGGGTTCTTATAAATCAACATTTATTTGCTGATACTAATTTGAACTAAATTATAAAACAAGATTTCGTCAAGTCTGCCTGTTGTTACGTATATATATATATATATATATATATATATATATATATATATATATATATATATATATATATATATATATACATACAGAGAAAGAGAGATAAAGAATATGTGTTCTTGTGTTGACTTTTTAATTAAGTTTAAACTGATTTCACAGAATGTTCTGTGTTTAAAATAATAATAGGATTTTATCTCCAAAACTTTTGGCGCATTAAATATTTAGTCGTTTGTGTTTAGTTGAGTTTATTTTGCGTTTGGGTACAGTTTGTGTTCGGCTGAGTGCAGTTTGTGTTCGGCTGAGTGCAGTTTGTGTTCGGCTGAGTACAGTTTGTGTTGGGCTGAGTACAGTTTGTGTTGGGCTGAGTACAGTTTCAAAACGGTAGCAGTTAAGTAATATATATATATATATTTATATATGCTCAGTAATTTTTTTTCACGTATTTCTTTGTCATTATAACAGAATTTTCGATACTTTTATACATTATTTATAGCTGTCCTGTAAACAATACAAGATCAATTTGAAGAGCATGCAATATGAAAAATATTCTACCTTAATAATTCTTTCTGTATACCGAAATATAAGAGTTCGCAGTTAATAAACTCCAAAAAAAATGTTTTAATTTAGACTTTAAGATTATTACTAGATCCTAATATTATTTCATTCACTAATTAGCGACATAAAAGGTGCATATAGGAAATAAATATCTAGATGAATGTAAAAAATCAATCAAAACATTTTCAAGTAAATAACATTCTTAATTTTAGTTATAAAAACTAATGCATTATGTGCTTATGGTATATATATATATATATATATATATATATATATATATATATATATATATATATATATATATATATATTATCAGGACAGATATAGTGTTATGTGGGTGTGTCTAAACGATAGAAGATCGATATTCTATTAGGAGCCAATTTCCTTATAAACGATAAGGATATTATATCATATTTCTGAGAGAATACTTTATGTGTTATTTATTTATTTATTTTTGACGGTTAATCATCTAAAATCTCCCCTATTCCGGAATATTATCAGTTGATCAACGGATCAAAGATTAATATTAATTAAATAATCAATCAGTCAACAGGATAATTATGAAATGATTCAACTCACCCTCAGCCGACAGACAGATAGACAGACCGACAGACGGACGGACGGACGGAGGGACCTTCGCGGGACTCACACCACGGATGTACCTAATACTGAAGTCGGGATAATCCAGCTAAAACAAACACAAAGCAAAGCTCATTAAATCAACGCCGTTTTTGTCACCAATTATCGCCCAAGTCTCGTCCGCGCGAGAATTATTTTTCTGTTTGCTAAGAAAATGGCGTCTCGGTGAGATACGACTTCGTGCCAGTTTTTCCAAAACATTCTACATTCGTCTGGCCGAAGGGGAAGATTGGCTGAGTCGACCTCTTGCCAATTACGTCTTCCTCTTCGAAGAGTTGCCATTATATTTCGAATACCTGTCGTGGTGTCTTTTGTGACGTTTGATGTTTTGAAGACGAGTTTCGAGAATACAATTAAAAAATTATGAATTATTTTATCGCTCGGTGCCATAACGAGGCGTAATTTAGGGCTGGTGTTAATTGTCGCGAATCTCACATAATTATTACCTCGTCTACCATTAATTAATCAACTTTAGGTATCTTCAGCAATAACTTAACACAAGATAAATATAAAAAGTGAATACAATGACGACTCGTTGTTTTGATATATAATGTAGGAATTTAAAATTTCAATTATTTAATTTGTCATCGATATATTAAACCGTATTAATATACAACCAAAAAATGTATATCATCACCATCATCATCATTATCATTATTATTATTATTATTATCATCAATGACATCATTAAAAACACCAAGACTAACAATAACAATATTTTTATTGTTAGATTATATGATTTTAATAAATAATAAACAAACTAATTTTCGTTTCAACACGCGATCGATTATCAGTCAAATATGAATTATTGTATCGTGTTAATGATTAAAGCTAAATGTGTCAAGGTCGGTGACAACATTGAAGATGACGCTTATAGACATATGTCTTTCTTCGTCGATTAATTATCTCTAAAGGATGCGATCATGTATAAAATACATTGCAGCTGGTTTCGATATGTTACAGTGTTTATTAATATTAAATAAATTAATATATAGAATTCCCCTCCCACCGCCGCCCACACACACAGATTTACACACACACACACACACACACACACACACACACACACACACACACACACACACACACACACACACACACACACACACACAAAAAAACACAATAATATATATATATATATATATATATATATATATATATATATATATATATAGGAGGTAGAGAGAGAGAGAGAGAGAGATAGAGAGAGAGAGAGAATGTGTGTGTGCATGTTTCACCGCCATTAATATCCAGGGCTAAATGAAGTATAATCTCTCATGACGTACTTCATATTATAATGTTATGTTATAAATATAAACATTACATTTTTCACCTTCATAAATCGTTACCTGTTTCCTTTACGTTTAATCTGATACGACGTCTAGATTCTAGATAAGAAGCTTCTTAATTAACAGGAAATAACCAAAAATATTAAATGTGCAACAAGCACACGAACAAAATCGTCATTTCTGGGATGGAGGCGTATTAATTTTTGACGAACTTTCATTGTTTTGTATCAAATTGCTGACACATATTTTGATAACGAAATAGTTTTATATATTCACGTCTTGATGTTTTCTGACGGTTCAACAACAGCCGTTGGTCTTTACCTGGGCAAAAATAACTAGATTATGTTAAACAGGTCGAAAGGCGGCCATGCTGTTCTGTGGCCTATTTTAGAATCGGCCGCTAGATGGCAGCAGGTGTAGATATATGTACCAAAATCAGTGTATGGCGAGATGTTGTGGTTTTGTGGTGGGATGCCTCACAGTACAGACATAAGCTCTCTATATTGACCTCGCTGTGTATATTTGTGTACCTCTCTATGTACCTCTCTTTATACTGCCATACGTCTGTTTTTGCAAACTTCACTGTTATTATTGGTATATATATATATATATATATATATATTTAAAAATATATATATATATATATATATATATATATATATATATATATCCCCGTATTTACCTCTTTTTAATCATGTTTATTGATCTCTGTATTTACTTATATATATAAAATCATACGTAGTTACGTCTATATATAACTATTTATATCT
>JAODUP010000042.1:70000-90000 GCA_025642065.1 Paralvinella palmiformis | reverse complement strand
AGACACACACGCACAGGTACATTTGCGTAAACAAACACACACGTAGGTTGGTTATTATAGATAGATAGATAGATAGATAGATAGATAGATAGATAGATAGATAGATAGATAGATAGATAGATAGATAGATAGATAGATAGATAGATAGATAGATAGATAGATAGATAGATAGATTTTATTGCCAGTCAACAATAACGAAAATATTGCTAGAGATACTTTCACCGAGACACAGAATAATGATAGACAGACGAGATAGGAATAAAACTGGTGAGATAAGTGAGAAATATAACTGTCACTTGCTCATCAAAATAGAACAGATGATATTTAAATAAACAATTTGTTAGTGGATAACTTACAGATAACTGAATAAGGTGAGAAATACATTTAAATAAACAATTACACAGACACACACTACAACAGACAGATAAACATTATATATATATATATATATATATATATATATATATATATATATATATATAAGATATAAGAACTGTGACGTTACGAAATATTCCCAAATAAACCAATGAAATAAAACTTTATTCCGATCTTAAATCAAACTAACAAAGAGGCGCAAATAGTTTAAACATGAGGAAATAGAGACGATAAATCAACCCCCCCCCAACACACACACACACACACACACACACACACGCGCGCGCACACACACACACACACACACACACACAAACACACGCAGAGGATCGTCCAACTTAAACCAGCTACAAACCACACACGGACGCGCGCCCGTGCGTACACGCAGACAAACACACACACAGACACGCGCGTGCCCGTGCATCTATACACACGCACACATATACAGACCAAATATCCCATCAATATACACATAGAAATTAACATAAAACTGAGGGAGTTTGACTACTTATTTGAATATCTAAAACGTGAACTTTACTGATTGACTAAAAGATTGACTAACTGATTGACTAAATACTGGACTAGCTAATTGACTAACTGATTGACTAAATACTTGACTAGCTAATTGACTAACTGATTGACTAAATACTTGACTAGCTAATTGACTAACTGATTGACTAAATACTTGACTAGCTAATTGACTAACTGATTGACTAAATACTTGACTAGCTAATTGACTAACTGATTGACTAAATACTTGACTAGCTAATTAACTAACTGATTGACTAAATACTTGACTAGCTAATTGACTAACTGATTAACTGACAGAACCTGTCCAATGAAAATATGACACAATTTTGACAGATTAGTTCTTTATTTTTAGATGTATTTTTATTGAACATTCTTCGATACCAGATTGGATAAAATGATCAAATTCATCTCCACAAATAAGAAGACAACATAATATATGTTAAATAAATAAAATACTGAATTTAAGTAAAAATTATTATTTTTATTAGGTAAAATTTTAAATCCTCTTATATATATATATATATATATATATATATATTGGCCTTAAATTAGTGGAACCAAACCCAAAAACACACAGACACAAACAAGCAAACACACATAAACCCCCCACACACAAATACACAAACAAGCAAACATACACACAAACAGATAAACACGCGCACACACATGCACAAACAAACAAATAAACATACATACACGTTCAGGCTCGTACAATGAAAGAATTGTCCACATAACCTGCTGGTATTATCGCCCAGTTTTTTCTTCCTATCTTACGTCAGAACATCTGTTTTTTAATTCTAATTTTCTGACAGACAATAAACTTCGATTTTGACATTTTTAGACATTTCTCACTGCCAACTTCACGTTATGGCCGCCAAGAGAAAAGATTTCTACACAATGACGTCTCGGGGCTAGGCGTTTAGTTGTCACGGCGAGCTACGCCCCTATATTGTCTAGGCGTAGAACGCATGTTCATCTCCGGAACAAATATATTATTGTTGCTGTGAAACAAAACAGAACTAGCCGACATCCTGGCGGCTCCATGACAAATATATTTGACAGTTTGATAAATTGTCGTTTACTAAAACGCATAAATCTCGAGTGTTGATGTATGTTTTTTTTTTTATATTCTAGAAAAATTCAACAACCGGTTATAAAATGTCGGCCCGATAGCGGAAATAAAAATAGCTCAAACTACCTTCGAGTTGGTTTTTTAATATCAAAATTGAGATAAATGGCAGATTGTTTAGGTCAAGAAATGGTTTGCCATTTACAAACGTGTCAACAATGACATATATTAACCTTCTCATTATCGTGTTTTGCTTTTTATTATATATATATATATATATATATATATATATATATATATATATATATATATTAAGAGAGAGAGAGAGAGAGAGAGAGAGAGAGAGAGAGAAAGCCTTGTTTAATTATTTTCTCTAAGGACAATTTTATATAAACATAATTTTCTACCTTGTTCTAGTTCTGTTGATTATCAATTAATAATAATTTTGACATAAATATGACGGCACCTAAAAGACGAAATTCATGACCCATGAATTCCTGATAATTCAATTTTAGTTTTTCTATCGAAATAATAATTACCTGAGGATCTATTCCGAGAAATAAATCGTTTAAGGTACAATCAGCTCAAAGAGAATAATATTGTTGTTTTCTTTAGTAAAATTTTATATTTATCAAGAATATCAACAATCAAGCATATATATTGATTGATATAACCGAATGTTCTGCGGCAATATTTTTTTTCAAAAACAATAAACATATTCTTTAAATGTTAGAAGACGTCAGTAATGTGAAAAGATATATTTGATGATAGCCTGAAATTTATAGTTTTGATGCCTAATTAATATTTACAGTAAAATTAACTTTTTAATAATAATAGATTCGTTTTATATATATATATATATATATATATATATATATATATATATATATATATATATAACACGAATGAATAATTAAAAAGTCAATTTAAAAAATATTTAACAAGGGGTGAATCTAGGTTTGAACAACCACAAAAACATTAACAACAAAACTACAGCAACAATAACAACAAGAAAAATAAACAACAATATCGTTGTCATGAAATATGATATAAGAATGATATAATTAATAAGAGAAAATTGAAGTTTTATATATATATATATATATATATTATAAAATGATCCAATATGTATCAGTTTCGAAGGAAGATTATTACTGATGTTACAGGTGTCACAAAGTATTTATCATCTCTGATATAATCCCACCAACGAGCGAGCTATCAATCGCCGCCATATTTACTCCAGACACGTGTCGGTTCACTTTATATGGCAGCCATTAAGCGGAGTTCGCCTCGTGTATTCCTACGCGGCGAGTGGCCGGCCGTGAGCCGATCGTAAAGAGGCCGGTATACCTCCGCGTTTATGGCGCCAAGGTCAAGGTAGTCGGCATAAAAACATAGCCGCTCGCTCGCGGCCGCCATCTTGACGAATAAGTGGGTTTCTGGGTTGCTGGACGGTGGCGCCATCTACACGGCGGCGGACGGTACTGAGGTTAGCTGACTGGGCTGTCAAACGGCTGTCAAATGGCGGCTCATTTGTGGCAAAGGGGTTGATAATAGTTATTGTTTCTTGATAATATTATAAAATGAATGGGATAATGGGATTAGTGCTGATGGGGAGATATATGATGAGTTTCTTATCTCATAGTTTGTTTACAGTTAGAAAATACCATCTCGATTTCACGATATACTTGACAAACAGACGAAGTGATAAGCAGACAGATAAACAATACGGACAGACATACAGCCAGACACATACATACAGACATACAGACAGACAGACACACATACAGAGAGACAAGCAGGTAGACAATCAGACAATCAGATATACAAATAGACAGACTAGAAGGACATGCACACAAGCAGGGATATAACATGACCGATTGATTGATCGATTTATTGGTTGATTGATTGACTAATTGAGAAACAGACAGACAGACACGCAATTAATAAACAAATCCTTAGAGAGACAAACAAACAAGTGCCAATATGAAGTTTTAAACATCACTAATAAACACGTGTCATCTTCTGTGAACATGAGATATCAAATAATGTTCACCGTTACCACCCAGTATACAACAAGTAAGCACCCAGTTTAATTACCACCCACCATAATTGCTACTCTGCTCCACCACCTTCCATCACCTACCTTATATCTGTCACCCAATAAGTACATCTCTAAACACACCCACCTCCCGGTGACAACCTCTTCCCTTCCCAGTCACCGCACCAACCATCTCAACCACCCACCATACCCAAACCCCATACAACACAACAACCACCCAACACAACGGTCTACAGAACGCAGCCAATACCAAACAGAAACTATACACACCACCACAACTTCAACACCCAACCAGCACCCAACGAAATTGTAACCGCAGTCAGCACATACCATCACGACCAACGACTACCATAACAACCACGACAAGAACAAGAAAAATTCACCCTCCCCCCTACACCGGACTGGTATAAACACAATGGCTTCGCCAATAAAACACAATTTACTTCTAAACTCTACACACCCAACAGAGTTCCATACATCACTAGTCCGCCATCTAGCGGGAGATCTACGCAACACACAAAAAGAGAGAGAGAAAGCTCTACGGCAGAGGAGGCGCAGTGCCAGTCTTTAGTCAGGTAGAGTCATTCATCAGGGATCCCACCGCTCTACCTTCCCCCGCTCCGAACCGTCCTCTCCAATCTCCCCCCTACCCCCAGAACCTAGCAATTTATCACTCCTGACCATCGGGAAGATAGCCTTCTGCCGGGCATGTATGTGGCGCCACTAAGACAACATCCGGGGCCTTATACATAATGTAAGATGTCGGTTAAGGGACGTGTAGTGAGCCATTTTAGAGAGAAAATGGACGATAATTCTGCTCACAGATCTACGAGTTGTGTGTCTGTCGTTAGCTAAACCATAACGAGGCTCAAAGCCGCCATTACGGCTGATATACGGGGCGGCCATGTTTAGCTTAGCTCGGGATAGTGTGTGTGTGTGTGTATGTGTGTGTGTGTGTGTTTGCCTGTGTGCGTGCGTGTGGGTGTGCGTATATATATATATATATATATATAATTCACATATACGTTTACACATACCGAGTTACCTATACGCGTACTTAAACCAGACACGTTCAATGCACATACATATACATGCACATATACCCATACCTGGTGACATACTCGCGTTGATTCAAATGAATATGGGTGACAATGATGGATGTTTGATGATTTACGGTCAATTTTGTGACAAAGTAGGCTAAATGGGCGGAGTGACATCCAAGGGTAATGCGGCGAAGTGAAAGATGAAACACCCTTCAGTCGAGATTTGAACTCCGGTGGTTGAGATCTGTGACCAACCGCGCTCTCAGTTAGACCATTGAGGCGCCACGGTGAAAGCGACGGAAACAAGAGGGTGTGAGTAGGGCGTGGTCCCCAGTAACAAGACATAAAGGTGAATCTTCTATAACATGATGAAAGTGAAGATTCCTGGAGTTAAGACAAACTAATAGAAGAATCTCTGGAGTATAATGAGAGAGACACTTGGGGGTGGAGGTGGAGATTGTAATGGGGGAAATAAACATACTGGGGGAGTTCTGGGAGAAAATGATATAAAATCTAATACAATTATAAATAATTAAGCACACACACATAAATAGGTATATACATACATACATAGTAAGTCAGTCAGTCAGTCGGTCAGTCAGTCAATAACTCAGCCAGCCAGCCAGTCAAAGTCAGTCAGTCAGTCAGTCAGTCAGTCAGTCAATTAGTTGAATGAGTCACACATGTTTTCAGGTAGTCAACTTTTCGCTATCTAATAATATATCAATCATTCTCTGACAGTAAACTTAACACATCTTATAGTTCAGTCTCAGTGCGAAAATAAATAAATCAGTTTACTCTCAACATAACATACATGAGTCATTGTCTACACATATACTGATATGTGTCACTTCAACATAACATACATGTCTCAGTTTAATCTACAAACATGCTGATATATACATAATTTGTGCATATTATGGAGGTCGTTTTCCTGTTTCCGGTAAAGCTGAAATGTGTACAATATACCTGACATGTGAGATTAGTCCAATACATCCGATATATATATATATATGCGGATGTCATACTCAATACAGCTTATTTGTATCAATTTAACTGTATTACAGCTGACACGTGTCTGTTTATAGGCTCAATATATTTGACATATGTAACCATTTCAACTCAATATCAAGCCAAGTATTTCAGTATCCCATTAATATATGTGAATTTGGAGGTATTACGACTGAAAAATGTCACAATATAATAATAATAATAATAATAATAATAATAATGAATTAAACTCTCAGTGTTTCTCCCTCTCACAGAAAACAAGCTATTGAAGACTCTTGCTAAAACGTACACTCTACTTTGACCTACTTTGAGCAGGCCAGGCATTGCAATAAATCTTAAATTTGTACGGGAACATTTAGTGACACACACAGCACACACACAGACACACACACACACAACACACACACACACACACACACACACACACACACACACACACACACACACACACACGCACACACACACATACATAAATACATATACGCGCACACACGCACATATACGCACACATATACACGCGCACATGCACACACGCACACACATAGACCAACTGTAGGATTACGTGACAGACCGATCATAACAGTCGTATTAATCTGACTTAACAAATTTATCAATGATGCCGTAACCCTTGACCCTGACATTACCCCCAATCACCTAACCGTCTAACGGCCATATTATAATTTTGCAATCTGGATTTGAATCGGGGTCATCGAATTAGGCTGAAGGTCACTGAACTTGTCTACTGATATGTATATAGGCCGGTCGTAGGTCCAGTATTCGTCGTAAAAAGTGGTAAACAAACGTCTTGAGATAAGTGAAATGAACGGAAAAATAACAAAACACGTAACATCGAACAGACGATTTAAAATCGGCGCCGAAAATGTCTTTAACCTCTCACGAGACAGTCAGGATCAATGGATCCCGGATGTACTATAGGGTATCGTCTGGGGAAATAACGATCGATGTCCGGAAGGAAAATGGCCGAAAGAATTGGATATTTACTTGGTACGAAATCGATTTTGTGACGATGCACGATTAGAAGTTGAATACAGAACGTAGCTATAGATAAGATAGCGAGAGCATCTTCGTGTAAACATTACTAGAATAGACATTGGCCCCGCGTAGGCCTCGAACGTACCTGATCACGTGATTATCTATGTCAGCGCTGACGTAGAAGCTCTGAGCGGCCATGATGGCTGCCGATCCAATATGGCGGCTGCTTCGGGCCCGAAGGTCGGCTCGATTTGGGGTTTCGAGGTTATGGCGGTCGTTTTGTTGGCAAAAATCGATGAATTTCCTCGCTCTGCTCGATTTTGCTCCATTTCCTTGTTTATCATCGACACAGTTCTCGCGTGTTGGCGGCCAATTAGTGAACTGGTGCCCAGAACGTCTGCGCGACCTCTGACCCCTTACCACGTGACCACAACCGGCCAATCGCGGCGCTCGAAAACGGCGGCTGCCCGAGCGAGGGGGTCGCCTTACGGTGATAAAAATGACGATCAACTAACGATAAACGCATCAACTTATTGTGTACCTGGCGGCCCCAGGGTGGCCATATTTTGTAAAACTGATTGAGCCCTGGCCTGACTGATATTGGGTCTAGATTTGGCAGACTTGGGCAGCCCAAATAGGTGTCGAGATAATGGCGTTGACTTGTATAACAGCTGCCTTGGGTTAATATTGTGTGGCCCGGCTTGATACCAAATTAACTGTTCCTTGTTTGAATTTCGGATAACTTGGAGGGAATATGTGGGGGTGGGATGATGATGCTGAATATGGATGTTTTACGGATGTTGGAAGGTGAATGTGGGACCGAAGTGAGAATATATATATGTGGGCTAAATGCAATATGAGTGAAATATTAGAAGTAAATTTGCATTATTTTAAAACATAATTCTGGTTATTTATTTAAAAATGTATAGGCACCATATTATATATATATATATATATATATATATATTTATATATATATATAATATAAATATATATATATATATATATATATATATATATATATATATATATATGTTTTTTTTCTGTCTCCGTGCCAGTGTGCCTCTTATATATATATATATATATATATATATATATATATATATATATATATATATATATATATATATATAATCATGCATACAGACAAACAGACAGACAGATAGCATAAAGACAGACAGACAGATATACATGCAGACAAATCCATAATATACAAGCACATTCAAAAATCTAAATCAATATACATGTAACAGTAATACACAAACATATACCAAAATATAAAGACATGTGTTTAATAGAGAAAGTCTGACAGGAATACATAGAAAGAAAATAAATCGTGAATTTGTATTTAATTTACTTTTCTTCATACAAACTGCAAACACAAAACACACACACACACACACACACACACACACACACACACACACACACACACACACACACACACACACACACACACACACACACACACACACACACACACACACACACACACACACACACACACACACACACACACACACACACACACACACACACACACACACACACAAATATATATATATATATATATATATGAGAGAGAGAGAGAGAGAGAGAGAGAGAGAGAGAGAGAGAGAGAGAAGAGACAAACACACGCGCACAATTTAACCGTAAATAAAATAATCTGTGAAGATTATAGAACAGCAAAGTGGTAAATAAACAAGTAATTTATATTTATAAACACATTTCGTGGGCAATAAACTAAGAACCTATTCTGCTCACTTATGGGTATTTTATGACGTAATATTTAATAATCCATAAAACTATTATAGAACAATTATTTCAAGGTAAAGAAGTTCAGGTACGTTGGTATTTACTTATCGTTTATTCTTATTTCTAATACCCATTCGTCGCCATTTCAAGCAAAGACGCAAATAGAATTAGCCCCGACTATAGTCGTAAAGCTGTTGTTGTTGTTGTTGTTAATTTTCCCGTTTGTTTATTTATTTTCTCCTCTCATTCATAGCCTCGTTTCCGACGAAGCTAACACTCAACGACCTGTAACTCAAGGAATTTAAATATTTCATGTGCTTTTATTGTTTTGGCATTTCCAAGACAAGAGAATATTTTCGCTACTTTTTCGGCTACGTAATCAGGACCCCCCCCCGCCAATCCATCGCTGTTCCAGCCTCCTTACCGGGAAAGCGATGTTTCCGGGAATTTTCTCGCCTATATTGGGAACGTTCAGGATTTCTCTCACGTTTTAGGCTCATCCCAGGGCCACTTTGTAACAGAAGACAGACTCGTACCGCGAAGCCCCTGTTGTTGTTAAGCATTTTTTTTTGGGGGGGGGGCACTAAACATCGTCCCAAAATCCGGCCGTCACCACTTCGTTAGGGATTCAGCGAAAATTTGCTCCGGATTCGGTTACCATGCCGACCGGTTTATTTACGAGTCCCGCTTTGTAAGGATTCTGGACACACGGTCCGGAGTTTTGTGGGCGCTGATTCTTTATCAGCCCCGGCTCAGGGTGGGAGGAGGGACAGTGACGGGGGGGGGGGGGTCGCCGTCGCGAGCTGGAGTTTGCCATTCTGAAAGCCTGGATAACCGCTAGGTGGCGTTGCACGGCGGTGGTGGACGTTTCTTCCGGATATTTTATAGGTGACTATCTGAGAGTTTTAATTTAGCGCTGGCGTCCATTTTAAGAGCACCCACTTATCGACCCGGGCCCCTGACATAGGCCGGGATCGTGGTGGGGGGAGTGGAATAATTCTGTCCCCGGGGACAAACTGTCCAATCTTGGAGCACAACAGGTGTAATTTATACACACCGAACTAGCCACCCAGCACACCCATCGAGCCAAACCACCGAAGCACCCAACTACCACCCAGTTCGCTGAAGTGACATTCCGTACGACGTCCCCGCTCCAGACTTTGTTAACCTCGTTAATGTCTGCACTTATACCGGATCAGATGACTCCCGATGACCTGTGCCAATGTCAAATACGTCACCGGGATAGATCCCGCTTTCCTTTAACCCCTTCCCCTCCCCCATCGCCCCACCTCCGGACTTATGTCGGCGCTCTCCCGGACAGCTAAGACATTTCCACCTCACCGGATATCCGGTTAAACTGCGTCACGTGACGCATTTCCGGATATCTGGATTATTGTTTTCCGGTTCGGCTTACGTCAAGCGATGCTCGACTTAGTCGACAGAGGGCGATGGGAGGTTTTCAACCGTTAGAAGGGAGAATGTCCGGACGAAAAATGGCCGCTATTAAAACTGGTTTATGGCAAAAATAAATTCACGTCCATTTAACAAATAAGAAGTTCCTTATATTTGTTTTCGGAAGAAAGTTATCAAAATATAAAAATGTCTGAACGGAATATGTATATATAGTTGTTTATATGCTGCGAATTTATCTTCGCCATAAAATGATCTTAAAATTTATTTTATTATCTAGGATTCTAAAAATTCTCCGGCCATCTGTTATATTTATTATAAGTGAACTTATTATTATATTATATTAATATATATATATATATATATATATATATATATATATATATATATATATATAATTTCCAATATAATCTTCTAAAAAGACACGATATATTCCTACAGAATCCTATACTTCGCTCACAAAATTTGTATTCATTATTTACTTTTGATCTTTATTCGAGGTTTCAAGTTATTTTTCGAAAAACGAAAACGAAATTTGCCCCAAAAAAATTAAGTACAAAAATTACAAGAAAGATAAATGTGTTAACAACAATTGAAGACAATAATATTTAACGTAATTTTTGGATTATTTTAATTATTATTCTGGGTAAATTCTGGAAAAATTATTTTAATTTATTTTTAAATAAACGAATGTCGAAAGATTTTTGTCACACCGTAGATGTGTCAGACGAGACAGATAGCGGATACGATCTTCTGTTTTATTGATGCTTTCATAAATAATTATAATCCGTTGTCACCTTTTATAAACAAACTGAAAATTAATTACACGACGACCACACATGGAGAGATATAGAATTTTTATTTCGCTCGCAACTCAGGTGTTACAGAAATATGCCTTTAAAATATCTCCCCAAACACCTGCATCTCCCGAAATACTCGAAACAAGAGTGTGTGAGAGAGAGAGAGAGAGAGAGAGAGAGAGAGGGAGAAAAATAATACAAACTGTGTCTGTAATAATAATATTTCAGATGTTTATCGCGGGATTTCCTTACGCAAAACTCGTAAATCGTCGACTAGCCGAGGGAATATTTCGAGTTCGGGTTGGTTTCGAGTTCTCGTCGCGTTATTTATTGGCCGCCAAGAAGCCCTCCCCCCTCCTC
Source organism: Paralvinella palmiformis (assembly GCA_025642065.1). Taxonomy (NCBI): domain Eukaryota; kingdom Metazoa; phylum Annelida; class Polychaeta; order Terebellida; family Alvinellidae; genus Paralvinella; species Paralvinella palmiformis. Next base: position 78,591 of record JAODUP010000042.1, on the reverse strand, counting down.
GTCTCGACGCGCACCGAACCGCGTCCGATTTCGTATATCATATACGCGCAAATGGCACGAACGTCCGGAAATAAATCAAGTCGAAATTCGTTTGATGGCAGACTGGTCGAGTCCACAGACAATCAACAGTGCGGCAACTCGATGTTACCCCACAACTCACGAATTTTCGCCTTTCGGCTGTCGAGGTAGCAGATATTTCCAGGTGGATGTGTCGCATTTGAGATTTGGAAAGTTATGGATTGATTCTAGATTTTTCCCTCTCCAATTTCTCCCCGATCCCCCATCCGCCCCTCCCGGCCCCCGATGTCAGAGTTGTATTAATGGGTGTGTGACGTGTTGCGAAATACAATTCCGACGGAATTGGGTTGATGCAGCGCCCCCTTCCCTCTCCTCGGCCTTGAACCCGACGAAACTAGGTCACGTATCAGCTGACGGAAATTAGTATACGGAAATCGGTTCGATTGTGACAGGTGATGGTAATTTGTGGAGATCGGTGTCACTCTGTGTCACTCGGTGCTAGAGGATGTCACGCCAGCCGAACAGACAGTATGATATTGTCACAGGTTCTTACGTTTGGGATGTTTCGGATGTTTGGCGACTGCCTAAGGCTTGACCCGCTGATTTAGCCACATGTACGCGACCTCGCGTGCAAGTGTGTATGTACGAGCATTATTCTGGTGTTGATGTAGGGACATAATATATATATATATATATATATATATATATATATTATTGTGTTGGCATGAAATTAACATTTTTATCTCTACACTGATCTAATCTAAGAGCAGAAAGCCACAACAAGTCGTTATTTATTTTTATTATATTCCTCTTTCCCTCACAAATCTTCCTGACAGAAACATAAATAAAACACACAAAGCAGTGCCATCATCAACAGCAGCAGCAACAACAATAACAACAGCAAAAGAACAACAACAAAAAAACAACAACAAAACATCATACAAATATCGGAGTGACTTATTAGACACCTGAACAAATTGTATTCATTATCTATCTATCTATCTATCTATCTATCTATCTATCTATCTATCTATCTATCTATCTATCTATCTATCTATCTATCTATCTATCTATCTATGGTATAAAGCCAGTTATAGGCGTTTCTCAGAATATTAATACCCTAGGAACATGTAAACATTTAGACTTAATATTACTCTAGCATAAACCCGTACAAACCGGTAAAAACCTCAACTGACCCGAGTGTATCTTATTTCTAGCTGTCAATCCAAAAAAAAGGACGCCCCACAATCAGCCATTATCGGCCAATCAGAGGAAGAGCATCCCGATATAATACATGATGTGGTACAGCGGCACATGTTAACGCGACCACATATCTTACAGAACCGCCTGTATGAAGGACAGTCAACCCCCCCTCCTATATGAGGCGTGTTTATTCTGTCAATGTTGTCATGGCAACCCCCCAGAAATGACTACGGGTCGCTGCTGCTAGCCATCAAGCACTCTGATGAATCGTCCATAGGTTGTGTTCACTATTCTTGCCAGTGAATTTTACGTACCGTAAACACACACGCACGCACGCACGCACGCGTATATCAACCCAAGTAGGGGACCATCAACCCAAACGTCCAGTTATGTGAACCAGAAAACAAAATAAAAATTCCCATAAATTATCCTAATTTATTTTGCCAAACTCCACAAGTAATTAGTCTCTACTGATCGTGTTATTGTCACTGAGAGAACATCTGGTAGACACGTGTTATAGGTGTAATAGTAGCTTGGTCTGACTGAGACTACATGGATGGCGTCTCTCTATCAGTGAACGTGTCTGTGGGTGGCTCTGTGAGTGGGTGGCTCTGTGAGTGGATGGCTCTGTGGGTGGATGGCTCTGTGAGTGGGTGGTTGTCCTTGTAGGTGCATGGCTCTGTGATTAACTAGGTAATAGTTGTTTCGTGATAGCGTGAACGGGTGGTTAAATGAGAGAGTGGATGGCTATTTGAGCGAGTGTGTGGTTGTGTGAGTGTGTGGTTGTGTGAGTGTGTGGTTGTGTGTGGTTGCGTGTGGTTGTATGATTGGATGACGTAAAGGGTGGATGATTGGATGAGAGTTTGGGAATTCACAGATAAACATAACACGCAGGCACGCACAAATACACAATCGTAAAGCATTTCATGTCTCAACCAATCATACACCCGATGAATCATCCAGACGTTTCTGGGCACCTTTTAACACTTTTCTAAATCAAATGAGATATTACACATCTAGATAGCATAATATACTGCTCATCGTATAACACCCAACTAAACGGGGTTGTATTCACGAAATCGATTCTCTGTGCCAGTGCCTTTTCACGCACTGCCAATCCCCCCATACACACACACGCCCACACATACGCCCATGCCTAAGCGGTAGCACCTAGTTCCAGTGTTATCCCTGCTAGAAGTGATACAACACAAGCCAGCCTGTGTAACCATTACCAACTTCTAGCAAACTTTTATTTAACTTCGAGAAGATGAATTGAAAAACTCCGCTAATGCCTTCATTCCGGTTGGCTCATAGCTGAAATACATACGCGCAGTGATACGGCCACTAGGCGCGCAGGTTACGCAACTGCCGCATTAGTGTTCCTACGCCATCGACCTCCGGCAACTGGGTCGGGTCAGTTGAGGCATAGCTCCGGAGCTTGGCCGGCGAAGTGGGCGGAGCGTGGTTACGTAACCGTCCGATAACCCCATCTACCGAGCGGACTGGAAACTATTACGCAACATGGCCGCTTTGCGGGAGCCGTTTATTGGGCCATTTGCGGCGGAGAGAATGCGCACATTACCCGTAAAATGGCCGCTTTGTAGTCGGGATCGTTTTAAAAAGATTGCTTCCCGCCCGCTGACGGCATTTAGCGACGGGAGTAAATTTATTAGTCCGAATATTCGGCTCCAGAGAGCCGAAACGGGGAAATCCGGCCAAACCGCACCATACGTACTTATACAGTCGGAGTTATGAGTACTAATCCGCAATAAATATTTTATATAATTTTGGTTTTTATATTAAGTATGGGACGCGGTTGCTGATGGACGAGATCAAAAGCAACAAAATTTAATTATGCTTTTTACATAAAAGCGGCAAGTTCAATGTTCCGGATACTTAACGTGAGCGGAATAAGGTAAATACTATAGACATGTTTGTTTGTTTGTTTGTTTTTATGTCGACAGTGTCGCCATGGTCGCGTCGTTGTTGTTAATGCACCGGTTGTTGTTGTTGTTGTTGTTGTTGTGGGCCGTGGCTGTTGTTTGTCGCCGGGCTCATTGTAGCCGATTTAAAGAAGAAGCTTAATAAATCTCTGCTAAAACACGGCGCACTTCACATAAGTCGTTTGTTTGTAAGAAGACAGCTACATCCTTTCTACTTCGAGATTATTTTTATTGTTTAAGTGCATTCTTTGGGTAGAGCCATGATTTATGGGCCTGTATCTGGAACCGATGGAGAGCCATACCCTCTCCCTCCCACCCCCCGTCGCAACGCACAAATACACAAATACACAAACACACACACACACACACACACACGATTTTATGCAACATTAAGGACGGCTTGTTTGATCCAACTTCTCTTCTTAGAAATTGGCTAGAGTAAATTTAAACTCGACACTCTGACAGCGACAAGTTGTCTAACTTTTAGAATCCAACCTCCCCGGGGGCGGGGCGGATGTGGTACGTATGTTTGACAAACGACTGCTGCATAAAGTATCACCTAATTGGTCGAGACATCAGGTGAAGGTCAACCGCGGACAGATTTAACCAATTACAATCAGTATATATGTAAGCCAATAGGCGGTGAGCACTCTGGGGGGGGGGGTGTTTCACAACAACAAACATGAAAAGCAACGGCTTTAAGTTGTCAGAAATGTAGTAAGATTGGCAAATATTTATAAAATGAGTAAATGTATAAATATAATTGAAGTGTTACCAAATATAGGACAGAAAACTCCGAAACTGTGACAAGTAAAAAACACAGGTTAAAAGTCAGAAAATATTATTTATAAATAGCATTCACTTTATTTAAATCAATATATATATATATATATATATATATATATATATATATATATATATTTTACCATCACAATCGTGAGGGGAAATAGACTTTTATTGACATGTTACTATCTACAAGCTCCAAGTGTGTACGTACATGTTATTGATATAAAGTATACGAAAAAAATTCGTATTCATGGGGTATATTTATCAATTAATACTTCTTGGATATCACACACACACACACGCCCACAGCAAGGTAGAAATATCAATACATTTATGCACACACACAAACGCACACGCACACACACACACACACACACACACACACTATCACACACATACACACACACAAACATATATATATATATATATATATATATATATATATATAGAGAGAGAGAGAGAGAGAGAGAGAGAGAGAGAGAGAGAGAGAGAGAGAGAGAGAGAGCAGAGGGAGAGGGGGGGGTGAGCGACACAAACATAGATATACATATCCCCCCATACACACTCAAACACACACACACACACATTTTATAAGACTATTTATTAAATAACTATTCTCGAGGTTCTCTAACACGTGTTCTGTTTCATCGAAACCAGAAATAATAAACACCCTGGGGAATACATAACCCCCCCCCCTGTTCCGGACAAATTGTATAATCCGCGCTATCTATACCGTTCCGGATCACATCGATCCCTCTCCCAGCCTCTAGAGCCACGTCCATGAATCGTAAATCGACAGTTGATCCCTTCACGAGTTGACGACCATGAGGCAATGCGGCGAGGGATCCAGAAGGGATCCGGAATGGATATAGAAGGAATCCGGGAGCGATCCAGAACAGAGGACATGAACGTGGCAGTTGACGCTGGCTGGTCGGAGCACAATATCTCGGACTGACGTCGGCACAAAGGCGGTAGTCCGAGATTTATGGGATGGCCGCTAGGGGGCGTTACATCCTCATTAGGGCAAGTTACGTCAGAGGGAGAACGAGACAGGAAGCGGAAGACTTAGGCAGGAAAATGACCTTCACCCCGACCTTTGTCTCGCCGGAGTGACTGCCACAGGACCAGGCCGTATCCGGAAGATGAACAGATCCGGAGATTTATGAACATTTAAGAGTCCAGGAACAAATACGGAGAGAGAGAGAGAGAAGAGAGAGAGAGAGAGAAAGAGAGAGAGAGAGAGAGAGAGAGAGAGAGAGAGAAGGGAGGGGGGCGAGTGGGAAGCCCACATATAGACAAAGAGATAGGCAGGTGATCGGACAGATAACACCCCACCCACCAATCCACCAGCCTACACACACGCACTCGCACGCATACACGAACTTCTTACGGAAGCTTAAGCACTGACATACGCAGATAATAGACACACACAGATACACAAATACAAACATTGACCAAATACACAATACAGACAATAGATACTTCAAAATCTAAACTTTCTACAACAATATCAACCCCAAAACAAACTTTTTTAAACTAACAACTCCCCCCCTCCCCTTTCGTCAAAACTAACTGATACACTGTGTTCCTATTTCGAACACTCTTCTGAAGTCACTTCATGAAGCGAATATCCAATTAATAAACAGCGTTGATTTTTTTGAAATTCTCATAAATATTCATCATTATCAAACAAACCGTAAATCCCACAGAGAGTGAGTGAGTAATATACTCAGATACACTTCGGTGAGGCAGTTATTTATTCGAGTTTTTAAAAGGTCAATTAAATAATTTATTTTCACGCAGTCTGCAAACATCCATGATTGATGAACTTATGCGCGCTGGGTATATAAAATATTGATATAAAATTTGTTATGGTAGTTGTTAGCTTAAATCAACAAAGTAAATTTACATACATTATATATATATTACACAGCCAATATAATCGTGTACGTGCTTGTTCGGCGAAGATCTCAATATTAATGTTCTTAGAGCTGTATATCTGAGTTACATAATTGAGAGAGTTTGAGTATAGGACGGGGAGGGGGGGGAGTAAAAGAAAGAAAGAGATATACATGGGATGGAGTTATATATATATATATATATATATATATATATATATATATATATATATATATATATATATATATATATATATATATATAAAAAAAATAAGAGAGAGAGAAGAGAGAGAGAGAGAGAGAGAGAGTTAGAAAGATAGATAGATAGGTAGATAGACAAATAGATACTTAAAGAGGGAGGAAGGAAAAGAAGGAACTACAAGAGATTTAGTGAGAATGAGAGAGAGAGGGGGGGGGGATAGAATATAATTTGAACAGCAATATATTGTTGCTTCATATTTACATATATTGCGTATATGTGAAATTGAAGTATTTTGAACGAAATTCCTTAAAACAAAAAGAACCGAAAATAAAATAAAATTGTTATGTACCTTTTAAACTGATTTAATTTTTTTTAAACCCTCTCCTCAAATAGAGAAATGTCGAAATCCGATGTTGGAAAATCGTTTAGAATTTAAAGGAAGACTCAATAAATGTGTGAGAACTTACAGGAATATTTCTGTGTCAGCTGGTATACTTGATATATGGACCTATAATTGTTGAAAAATCCTAGATTTAAAAAATATGTATAAATGTATTGTCTTAGTTATGTAATATCTGATTGTGTCGTGGATAGAACCTATTCTGTTTTAAGTCATATTTGTATATATAAATATTATATTCCTACTTTTTAAAAGGAATAAATCACGGGTCAGTTATAAAAAGTGGGCTGCCCAAATTAACTGGCAAATATCCGTCACATTTAATTTGTTCTGTTTTGTTTTCTCGTAAAAATCTGTCATTGTACCTACCTCGCCATGTTTGTTGTTTTTGGACACAATGACACCTGCAGAGAGAAGATATTGGTGATTGTACAGGTGAGGGGAGGCGTTATCTCTCTGTAAAATATACTATATAGGTGATTGGTTATTGTTGATAAATGTATGTGTGTAAGTGAATGAGAGAGTGAGTGTGTGTATGTGTGTGATGTGTGTGTGTATGTATGTGTGTGTGTGTGTGTGTACCTGTGTGTGTGTGTTTAATTTTCATTTATAGTTTTGTTAATTACAATATTATTTTACACATTCAATAATCTTCATAATATATATGCTTTAAGAAATAAGAAAGTATCAATAGTTCGATAACTGTCATATATTATTATTATTATTATTTTAATATTTTCATCATTATAATATTAGTGATAATAGTATTAGAACCAGTGTTTGTTATTGTTTCGTTTGCTTTTTATTTTTGTTTTATTTGTTTGTATATTTTTTTTGTAGAAATATAAATTTCCTCAAAACTTTAAAAATATATTTATACATTTTTTTACAGCATTAAGTCATTCGCTCACTCACTAAATCTCTCTCTCTCTCTCTCTCTCTCTCTATATATATATATATATATATATATATCCCTCCCCACTCCCTCCCTCCATCCATTTCTGGCAAAATTTTCTTTATTATTGACCTGGCAATAAAATCTATCTATCTAGCCATCACCCCTCCATCCGCCCTCCCCCCTCTCTCACCAGGTAATTCTTCGACAAAATGTAACGATGTTTATTTAAATTAAACACACACCAAACGAAACTGACACCGTTCTATAGAGAAAAAAATACCACAAAACAAACACCAAATGTTTACATTCCTCGGTCTTAATCCACTTAAGATATTTCTTCAAAACAAATCCTCTCCCATAACACGGAAGCCGCCATATTTCTCTGACAGATTTTGTCACATAATATCCGCTAATATTATTGTTTTTTCCCTATTATTTCCACATTCTATACGACTTCCGGTATAAACTCTATCCCAAAACAGTAGACTTCTCATCAAATCGTTCGCCTTTTTTTAATGGAACTTCGCCTTTTTTCCAATATAAATCCATCGATTCGCGAATCGGGTTCACTCCGATGGCCGACAGATGGCAGTGCGGAGACGAGGGCCTAGACGTGGGCGATAATCTGTGGAATTGGGTCAATATCCGAATAAGTCGTCTGCTGCTGAAAATAACCCGAATCCGTCTATTTTTAAATAATCATGTCGAAAATCGTTGATGAAAAATGATTTTTATAGATTAGAAATTAGTGGGAAATTTTAATATTACCTAAAGTAAAAATTCTTCTATTAAAATTATTAAATTAAATTAGAATAAGTTTTCTTTTTTGTTTTGTTTTAGGAGATATTTCTCTATATTTTACATTATCGGGCTAAATAAGTTATTTATAATAGTCATAAATCTCTAGAAACAGTAAACACACAGATATTAGGTTATCTCCGTGACTATTTATTGTATAGTCGTTTTTTGGACAAGGCTTGGTGGTGGTGGTGGTGGTGGTGGTTTGTATAGTTAGTAGTGGTAGTGGTGGTAGTAGTGGTGGTAGTAGTATAGTAATAGTAATAGTAGTAGTAGTAATAGTAGTAGTAGTAGTAGTAGTAGTAATAGTAATAGTAGTAGTAGTAACAGTAGTAGTAATAGTAATATTAGTAGTAGTAGTAGTAGTAGTAATAGTAGTAGTAGTAGTAGTAGTAGTAATAGTAATAGTAGTAGTAGTAACAGTAGTAGTAATAGTAATATTAGT